>PVKU01006819.1:0-97105 GCA_004027475.1 Anoura caudifer
TTTTTTTTTTTTTTTTTTTTTTTTTTTTTTTTTTTTTTAATTTAAAGGGAGAGGGAGTTAGCATCCAGGAAGGTGCTTTACTAGAGGCAGGGCTCAGAGTAACTTTTATTTAAAGAGCTATTTGTGATGTGAATGAACTTGAGTCAGATGGTTAACCTCTAAAATGTGATTGTGGATTGTGGTGATAAAAGAGAAGATATATAGAAAAATGTTACATAGAGCTCAAACAGCAGTCTCTTAAATTTCATTAGTGAGGAAAGAAACAGGTATATCTGCTTTGAGAAGGATAAACTTGAGGAATGATATTTGTTCTGTGTGGCCTGATAGGTCATGTGGATGGAGGCTGCAAAGTGACAGTCATGTAAAGAGGACCTTTCTGAGAGTCAGAAGTATTTAAAGACAGAGTGGAGTACCTCAAAGGGCAGGGAGATCTTTCTCACTGGGAGTTTTTGAACAATTTGATTACAAAAATAATGTGAATTTATTTTATACTACTTGGCAAGTACAATTAAGTATAAAGAAGTAGAAAACACTCTCACTATTCCATTCAGAGGCAGCCCTTTGTAGCACACTTATGGTATTTTTCCACATGTTTTTAAGTTCAAAAAAATTCACATTGATAATACATTCCTATTCCTGTCAGCAATCCAGTTCTCTTCTGTAGAGACCACCAGTTACTACCAGAGATAATTTTCTCATTGGATTTGGTAGCATAAGCATTTTCCTATGTCATTTAAAATAATAATAATTCTTCTTCTTCTTCTTCTTCTTCTTCTTCTTCTTCTTCTTTCTTCTTTCTTCTTTCTTCTTTCTTCTTCTTCTTCTTCATTTTACTTATTTAATTTTAGAGAGAGGAGAAGGGAGAGAAACATCAATTGGTTACCTCTCACACTCCCCCAACCAGGGATCTGGTCTGCAACCCAGACATGTGCACTGACTGGGAATCAAACCAGTGACCTTTTGGTTCATAAGCTGGCATTCAATCCACTGAGCCACACCAGTGAGGGCAGAAATTCTTTTTTTTTTTTAATTATATTTTATTGATTATGCTATTACAGTTGTCCCATTTCTCCCCCATCATTCTCCTCCACCCTTCACCCCCCTCCCACCCACATTCCCCCCTCTAGTTAATGTCCATGTTTCATAAGTTCTTTAGCTTCTACTTTTCCCACACTATTCTTGCCCTCCCCCTGTCTATTTTCTACCCACCATCAATGCTACTTATTCTCTGTACCTTTTCTCCCTCTCTCCTTCCACTCCCCTGTTGCAAACCCTCCATGTGATCTCTATTTCTGTGCTCTTGCTCCTGGTCTAGATGTTTGCTTAGTTTGCTTTTGTTTTAGGTGCGGTTGTTAATATCTGAGTTTGCTGTCTTTTTACTGTCCTATTTTTTATCTTTTTCTTAGATAAGTCCCTTTAACATTTCATATAATAAGGGCTTGGTGATGATGAACTCCTTTAACTTGACCTTATCTGAGAAGCACTTTATCTGCCCTTCCATTCTAAATGACAGCTTCCCTGGATAGAGCAATCTTGGATCTAGGTCCTTCACTTTCATGACTTGGGATACTTCCTTCCAGCCCCTTCTTGCCTGGAAGGTCTCTTTTGAGAAATCAGCTGACAGTCTGATGGGAACTCCTTTGTAGGTGACTCTGCCTTTATCCCTTGCTGCTTCTAGAATTCTCTCCTTCATTTTAATCTTGGGCAATGTAATGATGATGTGCCTTGGTGTGTTCCTCCTTGGGTCCACCTTCTTTGAGACTCTGAACTTCCTGGACTTCCTGGCAGTCTATTTCCTTTGCCAGATTGGGGAAGTTCTCCTTTATTATTTGTTCAGATAAGTTTTTCACTTGTTGCTCTTCCTCTTCCCCTTCTGGTACCCCTATAATTCGGATGTTGGGACATTTAAAGATGTCCTTGAGGTTCCTAAGCCTCTCCTCATTTTTTTGAATTCTTGTTTCTTCCTTCTTTTCTGTTTGGTTGTTTCTTTCTTCCTTCTGGTCCACTCCACTGATTTGAGTCCCAGTTTTCCTCCCATCACTATTGGTTCCCTGTGCGTTTTTCTTCATTTCACTTATTGTAGCCTCCATTTATTCCTCTAATTTGCGACCAAAATCAATGAATTCTGTGAGCTTCCTAATCACCAGAGCTTTGAACTGTGCTTCTGATAGGTTGGCTACCAGTGCTATGAGCTCTGCATCTGATAGGTTGAACACCTCCTGGTCACTCAGATGAATTAGCTCCAGGGCCCCAGTCTGTTCTCCCTTTTGAGCCATCCTTGGTTTTGTTTTTCTTTTTTCTTTTGTCTGGTCATGGCTGTTATGTAGTGAGGGGCGGAGCCTTAGGCTTTCACCAGGGTGGGGCAGCCCAGTCACTGGGTTGTGATGCTGGATGTGGGGGTGGGGTCCAAGAGGGAACAATGGCGCTTTGCGCTGTTTTGTGGATTCCAGTCCCTTCAGTCTCTCTCCCCAAGCAAATTGGGCCCTTCTGGTGCTGATTTCCATGTGGGTGGGCCTGTGTATGCTCCAGGACCCTGTGGGTCTCCCCAAGGAACTCTCCTGCGAGGCTGGGACTCCCTCCCGGCACCTCAGCCCCTACAAGTGTTTTCAATGGGTGCTTTTAGGCTTCACTTCCTGGTGCTGGAGCCCTGTGTCACGCAGTCTGTCTTGCTGCCTGTTTTGGCCTGGTCTATCTGTGCACAAATGTGTGTCTGTGGTCAGCCGCCTTGTGCGCCCTGCTTGGCCTCCTCGTGTTCGCCTGGAGTTACTGCGCGCCCGGGACCACCACCAGCTTATCCCGCTTGATCCGACTCTGCCAGCTACTGACTCTGCCCCACTTACCAGTCTGGGTGAATTGTTGTTGTCGGACTCCTGCACAATTCAATTTTCTCTCTGTCCTGGTTGGGTTTTCTTTTTTTGGTTCTATATTTTTGTTGTCCTTAATCTTGGTTGTGAGAGGAGGCACAGCGTGTCCAGCTATGCCTCCATCTTGGCCGGCAGTCCAGAAATTCATAAATTTTTTCTCTTCCTTCAGTGGACAGGTCATTTATTTAATGTTTCTGAATTAAACATTTGGTTGTATATTTGTTGTGTTTCTACTGTTGGTTGGATATTTGTGGTATTTCTAGTTTTTAATTGTATATAGCACTTTGTATATCTTTGTGTATAACTTTTATTGCATTTGGATTTTTCTTAAGGATAGATTTCTCAGAAATGGGTTTACTACATCAATAGCTAAAATACATTTAAGTCCCTTGAAACATTTTGCTAAAATACTTTACTGAAAATGTGTGCCAGTTTACACTACTATCAGCAGTATTTGCATGTGACCCTTGACAGCATTAGATATTCTAGACTGTGACACCTTTGCTAATTTGATGAATCCAAGTGGTATCTTAATGTGCTTTGCATATCTTGCACTATTTGTGAGGGAGCATCAGTCAACTGTTTATTAGCTATTTAATTTTCTATTTTGACTTCTGAGTTTTTTAGAGTGTGTTTCTGTCCTGTATTCTTGGCCTATTTATTGGGATTTTTGTGGACTTTTAAAATTAGTTTGTATAAACATTTTTTTATATTAAGGATATATATATATATATACATTTACAGTCTATTTATTGCAGAACTTTGCCCCACCCCTTTTAAATAGAAGATATATATTTTTATTTGGTCATTTAATTTTATTATTTAGATTTAGTTCCCTTTTATGCTTAACAAGCCCTTCAGAATTTAATTGATACTATTTTTTTGTCTGGTACAACTTAATTTTTTTTTTTCATTTTACTTTTAATATATAATTAATATTAGCCTTTGGTGTGAGGTGAGGATCTACATAGATTTTAATTTCCATATAACCAGTCAGTTGTCCCAGCCTCCCATTGAATAATCTTTTGCTAAGCCCATTGACCTAAGATGCTAGTTTTTAAGGAAGCTTTTAAGTATGAATTGGGTCACTTCTTACAGAAATTAATAATGGCTATTTAAGAATTAGAAGATGTTTTTCATAACTTTAGGATTTGTTCCAGTCCTCACAGACTATGGGTCATTTTCATTACCTTCTATCTAGAGATGTTAATTGATCAGTGTTGTTGATTAAAGACTAAGTTCATGATGATCAAAAATAAATATGAAGTTATTAACCTTTGAATAGCTGTTTTATGGGTAAATAAAATAAGTTTTGATTTACTAAATTTCAAGAAGGCCTCCCCCCCCACCCCCCATAAGAAGTGGCTCTTTGGGCTCAGAAAGCATTTTCCTGAATATTTAATTCATTGTGCTTTTTAACATGTTGGTTAACCTATTTTAGGAAGGAAAAGGAAGGTGGTATATGTCCTTTTGCTATGAGAACAAGGTTCTAACATGAACATTTTGACAACTTGTTTATGTTTAAGGTCATTTTGTTTAGTTCTGTGTTTCTAACAATTTAAGCTATAGCTGGAGTGGTGATTGTTTCCACAGATATTTCTTTTAGGCTGAATTGGTCTCTCTGATCTCTCAATGAATGTCCAAGATGTGGCTGGCCATGGTGCTGATTTGCTTAGGAGGGTGCTATTAGAGAGGTTGGTTTGTTATTTGTTTATTTACAGTTCTTTTCCTTAAATAATGTGGAACTTGGGAAAAAGAAGGACTAGATTTTAAGACATATTGCTTTTTATGTGATAGTTTTATTTCTTTAGGAAATGACATTGGAAAATTTTAGAGTTTTAAAAACACCTTTGCCTTCTCTTGACAAGTGTTTCAAATAGTTTGTGTTATTCACAGTTATTAGTATCTTGTTACCCTCTTGAAAATAATAGTGGACTTAAACAAGTGGTATTATATCACTTGGTTTTGGGGGAAAGAAGGGGCCAATGAGTGTGAATCTTGTTGTTGTTGTTTTTTTTTTTTTTTTTTTCAAAATTTATAAATACAGTGGTTTTAGGCTTCATATATAACCTTACTCTCTTACAGTCCCCAGAAGAAAATAAACTTTTGATCCATATTTGTGAGTGAATATTTTTTCAGTATATTTGTTAGACAGATGTCAATAGGACTTTGAAAAGGTTTTATGAAAAATAGGTTTGGAGGAAATTCAAGTGCGCATTGGATAAAATCCTAGTAAGAAATTGGTAGACGAGGGTGCAGGACATGCTGTCCGAAAATATAGTACCTTGGCGTATTGAATATTTAAAACTGAAGGAATTTGAGAAAACAGCAGAAGCAGGAAGGTCACTGGGACCTCTCCCACTTTGCCTTCTTTTCCTGATGCAGGCCATGAAATCTTCATATGAAAGATACCTTCCCTACACCTGGAGGAAAGGAACATCCTTATCTCTGAAGACAAAGGGCCACCAAGAAGAATCCTAACACACAGGCCTTACTCAGCCGCTCCTAGTTTACCTCATTTACCTTATACTCCTTAACCTGCCACATTCCTCCAGGACTGTCCTCTCTTCATCAAACCCAGCATAAAAATACATGGGTTTCACGGTTTCTTTAGGTCCTCATTTCATTATGCGGAAGACCTTTGTGTCACGTAAACGTTAAATAAATTTGTATATTTTTCTGTCTTTGTTAGTTTAATTTTCAGACCCAGCCAAGGACCCTAAGAGATTCTAGGAAAACTTTACCCTCCCCTACAATGTCAAGATTGACTTAAAAAAAAAAAGCTGAGCTATAATTCGCATACCATAAAATCCAGCCTTTCAGTGGTTTTTAGTGTTGTATATTAACGAGGTTGTGTAACCAGCACCACTGACGCATTCTAGAATATTTTCATCCATCCCAAATGAGGTCCCATACATCTCAAGCATTCTCTTTACATCTCCCTTTCCTCCCAGCCCCTGGCAGCTACTGATCTATTTCCTCTCTCTGGATTTGCCTATTCTAGACATTTCGTATAAATGGAATTGTTCAATATGTAGCCTTTGTTTTGGTCTGGATTTTTTCATTCATTATAGTGTTTTCAAGGTTTATCCATATTATATTGTAGTATGTATCAGTACTTTTTTTTAATCCTCATCCAAGGATACATTTATTGATTTGGGAGAGAGAAAAAGAAACGTTGATGTGACATGACATCAGTTGCCTCCTGTACACACCCCAGCAAGGGATCAAACCTGCAACCTTGATATGTGCCCTGACTGGGGATTGAACCCGCAACTTTTTGGTGCATGGGAGGATGTTTGAACCAGCTGAGCCACCTGGCCAGGGCTTAGTACTTCTTTGTATGGCTGAATAATATTCCATTGTATGCATATACCTCACTGTGTTTATCCATTCATCAGATGATGGACATTGGGGTTGTTTCTGCTTTTTGGTTGTTATGAATATTGCTGCTATGAACATTTTTGTGTAGAAGTTTTTGTGTGAACATTATGTTTTCAGTTCTCTTGGGTATATACATAGAAGTGGAATTGCTGCGTCATATAATAACTCTATGTTTAGTTTTTTGAGGAACTGCCAAACTCTTTTTCAAAGAAGCTGCACCGTTCCGCATCCTCACCAGCAATGTCTGAGGGTTCCAGTTTCTCCACATCCTCACTAACACTTACGTCCTTATTTTGACTATAGTCATCATAATGAGATTGAGGTGGTGGTTTTGATTTGTATTTCCATAGTGACTAATGATGTTGAGCCTCTTACCATGTGCTTATTGGTTATTTTTTCTTTCAATTTTATTTTGTATTGGTTTCTGGTGTTCAGCTTAGTAGTTAGACAATCATATGTTTACATAATGTTCTCAATATCTCTAGTACTCCAACTGGCACCAAACATAGTTTTCAGAATATTATTGACTGTATATCCTATGCTTTACTTACATCCCCATGACTATTTCCTAACTACCAATTTGTATTTCTTAATGCCTTCACCACTGTTACCTGGTTCCCCAACCTCCCTCCATTCTGGCAACCACCAGTTTGCTCTCTGTATCTATGAGTCTTTTTTAGTTTTGTTTGTTCATTTATTTTGTTCTTTAGATTCCACATGTAAGTCAAATCATACAGCATTTGTCTTTCTCTATCTGAATGACTTATTTTACTGAGCATAATACCCTCTAGGTCTATTCATGCTGTCACAAATAAGATTCCAATCTTTTTTATGGCTGAGTAATATTCCACTGTAGATATTATATGTACCACAGCTTTAAAAATTTTTTTAAAGATTTTATTTATTTATTTTTAGAGAGAGGGGAAGGGAGGGAGAAAGGGAGGGAGAGAAACAGCAATGTGTGAGAGATACATCATTCAGTTGCCTCTCACATTCCCCCAACTGGGGACCTGGCCTGCAACTCAGGCATGTGCCCTAACCAGGAATTGAACCTGTGACCTTTTGGCTTGCAGGCCGGCACTCAATCCACTGAGTCACAGCAGCCAGGCTGTACCACAGCTTTTTTATCCACTTGTCTATTGATGGGCACTTGGGATGCTTCCCTATCTTAGCTGTTGTAAATAATGCTGCAATGAACATAGGGATGCGTGTATTTTTTTGAATTAGTGTTTTGGGTTTCTTTGGATAAATCCCCAGAAGTGGAACTGCTGGATCATAAGGCAGACTTTTAATTTTTTGAGGAAACTCCATACTGTTTTCCATAGTGTCTGTACCAATCTGCCTTCCCACCAACAATGCACAAGGGTTCTCTTTTCTCCACATTCTCACCATGGTATATCTTCTTTGAAGAAATGTCTATTTAAGTCCTATCCCCATTAAAAAAAAATGGGGTATTTCCTTTTTTATTGTTGAGTTGTGGTAGTTTGTTATGTATTCTAAATACTAGACCCTTATCAAATATATGAGGTCTGTCTGGAAAAAAGTCCAGCCGTTATTAATATAATGAGGACAGTTTGCCCAACATCAGTGTAACCTGGCAGCCAAGGAGAGTGGACTGGAATGCGCGTGCATGAACAATGACAACTTCACTGTACCAGTCAGTGGGGGTGGTAGACACTGTTGAGTGAGCATGTGTGCTGTGTGGCCATCACATTCAAAATGACTGAGCGAATATAGCAATGAATCTGCATCAAATTTTGCATTAAGCTTGAATATTCCTCCATGTAAACTATTCGAATGATTCAGAAAGCTGCAGCTATCGGCAACTGGTGATTGGCAGCTTCATCACAACAATGTGCCTGCTCATGCAGAGATTTTTGGCAAAACGTGAAATCACCCAGGTAGCTCAGCCCCCTACAGCCCAAATTTGGTGCACTGTGACTTCTGGCTTTTCCCAAATCTAAAATCACCTTTGAAAGGGAAGAGATTTCAGACTGTCGATGAGATTCAGGAAAATAAGACAGGGCAGTTGATGGCGACTGGGAGAACTGTGTGAGGTCCCAAAGTGTGCCTACTTTGAAGGGGACTGAAGCATCTTTGTCCTGTGTACAATGTTTCTTGTATGTTGTATCTTCTTCAATGTGTCTCTGTTTTTCATATTATATGGCTGAATACCTCCTGGAGAGATTTGTAAATATTTTCTCCCATTTTGTGGATTGTCTTCACTATCTTGATAGTGTTCTTTGAAACACAAAACTTTTAAATTTTTATGAAGTCTGATTTCTTTTTTGTTTGTTTTTTGGTTGCTATGCTTTAGTGTCGTATCTAAGAAACCAATTGCCTAATCCAAGGTCATGAAAATTTACACCTGTGTTATTTTCTAATCAGTTTTATAGTTTTTGCTCTTACATTTAGGTTTAAGACTGAATTTAACTTCAAAATTAGTCTTAGCTTTACCTTAAAACAATTTGGATCAGTAGGCATCATTGCCTTTTGTGTGTGTGTAACTTTGTCTTCCCAAGGATTTGTTGAGGTTTTTGTGGTTTTATGGGTTTTGGTGTGTTTGTTTTTAGTTTATTTGAATCTACCCACTTTTATATTAAGACCCAGAGACATAACTACATTTCCACTTAAAGTAGCATTTAATAAATTGCTAAGTACGATATAGAACTCAAGGAAGAAGTTATTAAATGTTTTATGGTAAAGAAGATAGCTTGCATAATTTGAGTGGGAAGATAAAAGAGTGGTCACTTAAAAAAAGAAAAGATTTCCTTTATTTTCAGAGAGAGGAGGGAGGGAGAAAGAGGGGGAGAGAAACATCGGTGTGTGAGAGAAACAATTGGTTGCCTCTTGTTCACCCCCAAATGGTGATCTTCCCACAACCCAGGCTTGTGCTTGGATGGGAAATTGAACCGGTGACCTTTCGGTTTGCAGGCTGGCGCTCAGGCTGGCTCTCAGTTCGCTGAGCCACACCAACCAGGACAACAGTGTTCACTTTTAGGTATTAAATTAGTTGAGATTGAATATAAAACTCCTGAGGGGGAGAGTGTTGTTTTGGTAAAATCCAAGGGAGTACATATGTATTCATTGACTGTTCTTAAAACTTGAAACAAAACAGCCAGAAAAAAGCAACTTTGCGATCTTTTAGTATCTACTTCAAGTACCGTACACATGTAATCACCGTTGCCAATTCTGTTCATCCTAATAGGGAAAGGGATGGAGAAAAATCACCAGATGGGGTTACTGTAGCTGTGCCTTTGTAAGGGAAACAGGACCTGGCTATGACTCTATTAAATAGTCGAGCTACTTAATAACTGCGTGACTTTGGGCAGAATCATCCTTCTTTACTATGTTTCCCCATCTGTGCAATAGGGATTTGAGAGTGCCTACGTCATAACGTTGTTGGGAGGGTTAAAGGAGACAGCATATTGTCTCTTAGTAAACATTTATTAGTAGCTTTTGTTATTGCTTTCTGGGTTAATGACTTTGTAATATTTAAATAATTTGACAGAAATAAGACTGCCTTCTTTTCTCAGTTATCTTCTTGTTTCTCAGTCAGTGACATTTTAACCCCAACTTTAAGAAAGTGGTCAGTTTAAATCTTTTTATGAAATGAGTTCTAGTTATTAGCTTGTTCTGTTTATATTTAATTCTTATTTCCTTTCTTTGCATAAAGCTAAAATTGATGTAAAAGTGGCCATGCTTCAGGAATCCCGAGTTTATAATAAGACTACGGGGCAACAGTTCTGTTATGAAAATGTGCTTGTCCCAAAGTGGCATGATATATGGACGCGGATACAGGTAACGATTCGGGCCCTGGCAGGGTGGCTGCTCTGGCTGTCTGTGTTAGTGAGAACTTTGACACTCTTTGCTCTGACATACAGTTTAAAAAAAAAGTATTAACTAACAACCTTGGTAAAGTTGAGATCATCCTGAATTGTGTTTTCACCAGTAAGCATTCATGCCTACTTTGTTTTCCTCTCTCTGCTCATTTAAGTAGCTTACAATTCTTGACCCTGAGGTAAACGAACTTCCTCCTTTTCTAGAAGAAACTTCTTCTTTCTCTTGCCCTCTCCCCTTTACACACACACCCTACACGCCACTCTCTTTGTAAAGGCCTTATGCCTTCTTTGACCTGGAAACTGTTGCGTGTCTCTCAGGATGCAAACTCTTGCCTTGCTGCTCCTATTCTGATTCTACACAAGATGTTTCATAAACCTTCTGAAGTCTCCTGTTGATAGAGTGACTTCAGTCTCATTTATTTCATGACACCATGAAGCCAGCTGGTAGAGCAAGAGTGTCTGGTCGTAATAAAGATTGAACAAAATGAGTCCTTTTGAAAATGTTGCTACTGCTATGAGCATAGTTATGACAAGGGCATTTGTTCATATCAAAAACATAAGGGTGGGCTTGTGGTAGGTTGTTTTTTTTTTAATGCTCTCTTTTTATTGTCTGATATAAAGATCATTTTCCATCTGGGCCAAATTATAACCAACATCTACCATAGTCAGTGATTTGCGACAAAGGATTAAACTTCTCAGCCTGTCATTATGGGAAACATTTTCAGGGATGTTTATGCCTGGCAATTTTCTTAATATTCTAGACCCTTGCTTTGTATGATCTCTTGTAAATAGCCGTATTGTGGAAGTCTTTTCCTCCCTATGTTCTGGTCTAATGGGAAATTCAGACCATGTTGACGAGACGTTCTAACAGCTGCCTCTCCGTACCGTGTGCAGTGTTTTAGCCGCTGAATCTCTGTATTTTTTTTTAAATTGTATTTGTGAAAAACTCACCTTGATATTATTTGTGTTACAGATCCGGGTGAATAGTTCCAAAGTGGTACGAGTCACCCAGGTGGAGAACGAGGAGAAACTGAAGGAGCTCGAGCAGTTTAGCATCTGGAACTTCTTTTCCTCCTTTCTAAAAGAGAAATTGAATGACACCTATGTTAACGTGGGTCTATACAGCACAAAAACCTGCCTCAAAGTTGAGATTATAGAGCAAGACACCGAGTACAGTGTCACTGTGACCCGCAGTAAGTCTTACCTGTGTTTTTCCTATGGATTCTGTGATGAGAAGGGACTGGACACTGAGGGTATAATTAGTGAGACAGAGAAGTCAGCCCAAGATGGTTCCATTTTGGTTCTGATTATAACCTGAGTTCACCACTGCTCCCAACAGTTTAGAGAGACTCCACCCCACATTAAACCCTTTAGGCCTAGAATTGAGACTTCACTTTAGATCATTCTGAGTACCTCCTTACCTAGAGTAGTGAAGACATGCATTCCGCATACTTCCAGTGTCACTAACCTAGTATTCCCAGTGTTGTTTAGAGTGAGAGAGATGTGTCCCTGCCCTCCGGGCTCCCATAGACCAGGACAGATGTCCCGAAGTGCACGGGTCTGCGTTTGAAGACGAATGGTGCAACAATAAAAACTGAAGAAAGGTAGAACTGAATATTAATACTTCACAGGTAAAAAGTATTTGTGCAATGATAAATATGAAGATCACTGCAGTTTAAGGTTCATTCAGTGGAACTAGGAGTTTTCCCTTCTTTAAGTATCTGAGGAAGTTTCACAGAGGAGGCAAATCATTATCCTCTCGAATCCTCTCTGACTTGCCTCTCCTTTGCTATCACCCAGGGTCCTGGACTGTTGTGAGTAGTAGAAATGTTCCTGGGTTTTGCTACGCAATGTTTCGTGCCCTTCTAATTGTCCTAGAGTTCCACAGTTCTTTGGTTGTATAGGATTGGCCTGGTTGGGCTTTTTCTTTTTTTTTCTTTTTTTAGTATTCCTTTTACATTTGATGATCCTTGCTCCCGTTCTGTTTGTGAAGCTCCCCAAGACTCAGAGCTCTTGAATGTGAAGGCTGTGGGGGTGTCTGTTACAGCACCAAGGGCCCTCTGCTTGGGCTCCCTGGTCCTGGGTGAGATGTGTTTGAGTGGATGCTTTTCCAGCACAGTGGTTGTGTAGCGAAGGGAAGTAAATGGTGGTGTTGGGGAAGAAAAACAGTCAGTTAAGAGAACAACAGAGGGCCCTGGCCCGAAGTTTTAGGCAAGTGTGTTAAATCCCAGTCTGCCAGTGACCTAAGGCTTGAAAGCCTGAGTGGTAGAGACCCCTTGTGGGCGATAGCGTGAAGTGCTGAGGGCACTATGCCTGGTTCTGTGCAAAGCAAAGCTTGGTTTCTTTTAGCCTTGGTGGAGGTAGCCAAAATAAGAATAGATCTTCAAGAAAGTTCAGGTTAGACAGAGACCTAATCACACTTTCTCTTTGGAAGGGTGCCCAGGCTTTGTGTGGAATTTATAATGTTGTTTTGGTGGGCTGTTAGCATTTATTTTATTAGCTGACCAATAATGCCAACATTGCCATTTATTCTATACAGTAATTCCCCCTTACCCATGGTTTCACTCTCTGTGGTTTCAGTCACCTGCTGTCAACTTCAGTTGAAAATATTAAATGGGAAATTTCAGAAATAAAAATATTCAATAAACAATTCATAAATTCTAAATTGTGTGCCATTCTGAGTAGCATGATGAAATCTTGCACCATCCCATCTGGACACAAGTCACCCCTTTGTCCAGAGTATCCACGTCACATACGCTGCCCTCCTGTTGGCTGCTCCGTAGCGGTCTGGGTTAGCCGATCGATTGTCACAGCTGACTGTCCCTGAAGGGCAGTGCTTGCATTCAAGTCACCCTTTGTTTACTTAGTAATAACACCGAAGCACAAGAGTAGTGATGTCGAGGACTGTGATATGCCCAAGAGAAGCTGTAAAGTGCTTCCTTTAAGTGAAAAGGTGAAAGTTACTGACTTAAGGGAAAAAATTTGTATGCTGAGGTTGCTAAGAAAAATGGTGAGAATGAATCTTCTATCCGTGAAATTGTGAAGAAGGAAAAAGAATGCCATGCTAGTTTTGCTGTCACACCTCAAACTGCAGAAGTTACAGCCACAGAGCATGTTAAGTGCTTAGTTAAGGTGAAAAAGGCATTACATTTGTGGGTAGAAGACCTGAACAGAAAACATGTTTCTGGTGATGGAAGTGTGTAGCTCCAGAAAATATTGGACCTGTATGAAGACTTCAGCCAGGGATCCCTGAAACAAATGACCACATTCACTTAAGTAGTAACTTTTAATACAGTCTTTTATAATTATTCCATTTAATTGTTAATTATTGTTGTTAATCTCTTACTGTGCCTATTTTTTTAAGATTTTATTTATTTATTTTTAGAGAAAGGGAGAGAAACATCAATGCGTGGTTGCCACTCACACTCCCCTCCCCCTCCCCCGCACTGGGGACCTAACCTGCAACCAGGCAGGTGCCCTGACTGGGGATCAAACCAGTGACCCTTTGGTTCCCAGGCCGGCACTCAATCCACTGAGCCACACCAGCCAGGGTTACTGTGCCTGTTTTATAAATTAAATTTTATCATAGGTGTATATGTGTAAGAAAATACAGTATATGTAAGATTCATTACCATTCACTGTTTTAGGCATCTACTGGGAGTCTTGGAATGTATACCCCACAGATGAGGGAGGACTAATACATATAATGCCTTAAACTGTTTGGTTCTCCTATTAAGCAGAAGTCTCTCTTTATTTCAGGATTTGACCCCAAACTCTTTCTAGTTTTCCTCCTTGGACTTACGTTATTTTTTTGTGGAGATTTGCTGAGCAGGTAAGTTCTAAGGCTAGAGCGCGGAATGACGAGACTCAGACCCACCCTGCCTGATTTTTACCATAAAATCTTTAAATACTGCCATTTCCTTTCCCAGGACCTTTGTGGCTAGGCTATTGCCTGCTTG
The DNA here is from genome assembly GCA_004027475.1 of Anoura caudifer. NCBI lineage: Eukaryota > Metazoa > Chordata > Mammalia > Chiroptera > Phyllostomidae > Anoura > Anoura caudifer. The sequence continues at coordinate 14,050 of PVKU01006819.1, forward strand.
GATAATTTTTAAAAATATTTTATATATATGTTACAATTTTGAGTTTTTTTCCTTGTATTAAAGAAGATCGGCAATAATGAAATCCCCCTGTTAGGTTGACCCCTCTGTAATGAGATTTAGGTACATCAATCACTCTTTCCACCATTAGAAAAGAAATAATGTGTTAAATCCTTCTTTTATTTTTAAATTTTTATTTATTGATTTTAAAGAGAGAAGGAGAGAGAGAGACATCAATTTGTTGCCTCACTTACTCATGCATTCAGTGGTTGCTTCTTGTATGTGCCCTGACTGGGGACCAGACCCGCAACCTTGCCTTACTGAGATGATGCTCTAACCAGCTGTGCTGCCTGGCCAGGACCAAACGCTTATTTTCACTGGGCTATGTGTTGATAAGTTTCATGCCATTCAGAGGCAAAGAAACAGGCACTAACCGCTTGCTCATTTCCTGCCTTTAGGAACCTACTACCTAAACTAGGGGAAACTGATATGTGCAAATATAAAGAAAACATATAAATAACTAAACAAATACTGAACAAAAGTAGAACCAACATTAATTCTGTACACAAGTAAAAAGAATACTTGTGGAATAGTGAATGACAGATTAATAATTGTTCAAAGTTGGGCTGGAGTGAGGTTGGTGGGAGTTGTTCCTTGCTTTGGGAATCCTGAGAGAAACTCACTGAGGGAGCAGTGACAATAGAAAGAGCCTGGATAAGAGAGGAGCTCTCTGTTCTAGGCCCTGTGTTTGGTTTATCCTCTTGGGCAATCAGTTCAGTTCCAGTTTCCACAAGGGACTATGTATTTGTTCCTTTCTTCTCCCCAGAGAAACTGTAGAGTTACTCAAAAGAAAGATTCTTGCTAAAATTTGGATTGGAAGAGGAGCTGGGATGGAAGTGGGAGACTAAGCAGAGTGTTATTATTGGGATATATGTGAGGGGCCTCCTTGATGCTAATCCTCATAGTCTGGCATCAACCGTATTGTTCCATTCTCTTCAGTTTTCTGACCCCAAGTTTTTGGCAAAAAAACTGTTCTAATCGTGTACCTTTTTCCCATCTTTTGGATGGGACAGTTGTCCTAGTTGGAACAATGCCATGTGTGAAGAATACACACGTAGTCATGTAATACATTTTCTCTCCCCAGAAGCCAAATCTTCTACTATTCCACTGGGATGAGTGTGGGAATTGTGGCCTCTCTGCTAATCGTCATTTTTGTCCTGTCCAAGTTTATCCCCAAGGTGAGTAGCAGAATATTTATGCGGTGAAGATGAGCTTGGATAGTTGAAGGATGAGTTTTCTTGGATAATCTTAGAGCACTGAAAATTTGCTTTGATGGCTAGGTCAGTGTCCTACTCTTTCTTGATTCAGAAACCTACTTTCTGTGAGGAAACTTGGAGCCTGATTACATACAAACTCTCCCTTTTTATTTAAAATTCTTTGCTAAGTGGGGGATTAAAGTCTCCTTCCTGTTTGCTTATTACATAGTCAGGCTTTTAAGTTATTTAGCATCTCATTTTCCCAGTGTTCTTTGTAGACTGTTCATTTTAAATATAAAAGAAATCTTTGTAAGAGATATTTTTCAGTAGTTTTTTTTTTTTTTTTTTTAACTGTAGTTCCATTTTGCTTCTATGTATGGAAAGCCTTTTGTAACGTGTTGCTTTCACTTCTACTCTGTCTTAGAAAAGTCCCATTTACATCATCCTGGTGGGAGGCTGGTCATTTTCGCTGTACCTCATTCAACTAGTTTTTAAAAACTTACAAGAGATCTGGAGGTGTTATTGGCAGTATCTCTTAAGTAAGTGTGGACAGTTTTGCTTTCTTTTTTGTATATTTATAGGCTATTTTAGTTAATTTGATCATGAAATTAACTTTTAGGAGTTTGAAGTCCATGCCATCCTATTAATTTTTAAGAATCATAGTTCTTCACTTCTAACAGTTGTTAGCTTCTCTTCAGTTAAAATGATTCTGCTCAGGAGAAGACTTGAACTTGTTGACGAGTACACCTTTCTTTACACGATAGACATCTTTCTGAAAAACTATAAGTTGACTTTATTTATATTTTAAATACAATTACATTAAGAAATAACTGTGGTGGATCTGATCTATAAAGCAGGAATCCTTTGTACAGATAATAACCCTCAACTGCCCTTTGAGAAGTGGTTAACCTGGATTTGCATATACTGGGTTTTTTAAACAGACTCTTCTGCTAGAGTTGTTCAGTGTGTAGCAGTGCTCCATCTGAACCAAGTAAATTTGGAACAAGGAAAGGTGGAACTTAAAGAGATAAATATCTGAGTAATGAAAAAGTATGAATAATTGAATAAAGATCTTGTCCATTTTCCTGGTTTAATCGGTGCTATGTAGTGAATTTACTGCTGCTCCCCACACACAGTATTTTACTAATGATCGATGAGAAAAATGTCTTCTGGTAACTCCTCTCATAGGCTATGTGATCACAGTTGGGTTCGTGAGTTTTGCGGTCTGTTACAAGTACGGGCCCTTGGAAGATGAGCGAAGTATCAACCTGCTGACCTGGACCTTGCAGCTGATTGGCCTGTGTTTCATGTACTTGGGTATCCAGATCCCACACATTGCCCTTGCCATTGTCATCATTGCACTGTGTACCAAGAACGTGGAGTATCCTCTTCGGTGGCTGTACATCACCTACAGGTGACTGAAAGGCAAAGTAACTATTGAAATGTACAGTGTGTGATGCAGTTGCAGCAAGAGGATACAGAGGTGTTGACCTCAGAGCCTATTTTCTGAATGGATATTTATTGTATTATTGCTTCTGTTTTTGTTCTTCCTCAGTCTCTTTCTTTAGACTCTATAGGCATTTTTATCATTTCTAGTCATTTTATACAGAATAAAAATGTCCCGTAAGGCGTCATGTGTTCCTATTACCACTAGGTGGTGCAAAAGATATTACTTTTCTATCAAATGTCTCAGGTGACCCAAGTTTCGATTATTTCACACTGGCTCACAGATTGCTCTGGGAGTCCTAGTCTTAACATAAGGGTGATTCATAGCATGTTAGCACCTCACATAGTGAGTATGGAATGACCCGAGGCTGTCAGTGGTGGTTCTGTTACAGGGAGTCAAGGTGATACCTTCAGTTTGGGGAACCAAGTTTCTGGGCCACAATCTTACACCATCATTTTTTGGTCATTTCCCTGTTTTTGGAAAATAAATACTTTATCACTTATTGGAAAATATGTGAATTTATTTATATTGACGAATTATGCTGCCTATCCTGACCAGTCACTCGTAGTCTGACATGTCAAGAGCACATCATGACTAAAGGCATCTGTGGCAGAAGGGTGGGAGCCGTGACTCTTAAAGTTCAGGCTCTCTGCTGTGCGCTTGATCTGCTGGAGGGAGCTAGAGCTAAGGGTGCGTGTAGATTGCTGATTAATGATTCACGGTGTTATTTTGGTGAGCACAGAAAGATGTATAAGGCAACAGAAAAGATTGCCCCCCCTCGTCTCCTGACAGAAGAAGAGTATCGGATACAAGGAGAGGTGGAGACCCGAAAGGCTTTGGAAGAGCTTCGAGAATATTGTAACAGTCCAGACTGCTCTGCTTGGAAGACTGTTTCTCGAATCCAGTCTCCAAAGAGGTAAACTCTTGGCCAGATATGCCAAGCATTTGTCAGGGTAATTGTGACCTTGAGTTTTAACAGAGATCATACTTCTAAGTAATCATTTTGTATTTGTGGCTTTATTTTCCTGTTCATGTATGGGTAGTCCAGAGGATGGTATATATACCATCGTATGTTAAACAGTAGCCCGTCTTCTGGTTCCTCAAGGAACCATCTTCTCTGGCTTTAATCGTAGCATTGAGATGAGAAGACTCTACTACCATAGCAGGGCTTCCCTCTGATAGTATTGCATTGTTCTTTTAGGGGTGTTTTTCCTCTTTGCAGGGGAAAGGGCTGGGATTTTTTTTTTTTTTTTCCTTTTTATTTGGGAGCAACTCCACCAATGAGTATATGAAGCTTTAATTTGGAATTCTGATGGCATAAAGTTTATAGGACCATAAACATGAACGAACATGTGATGACCCTTAATCTTTTCTTATCAGGATTATAGCTGACTAAGGAACCTTGGCACTTCCATAACTAAAAAAGATAGAATGCTGCTTATTAAGCAGGATGGAGTTTCAAGGGAAGTTGGCCTATGACCCCAGCTTTCCTTTTCTCTTTGTTTCTTACTTTAGTCTACTGAACTGCCAGAGTAAGGACAGGGGTGGTTGTCTAGACTCAGTATAATTTGAGCATATCAAGGGTTTCAGTTTATTCTTATTTTGAAATAAAACCAGAAAGGACAGAAGGTTTCTAATGAATATTATCTTCTCTTTTCCAGATTTGCTGACTTCGTGGAGGGCTCTTTTCACCTCACACCGAATGAGGTTTCTGTCCATGAGCAGGAGTATGGATTAGGGAGCATCATTGCCCAGGATGAAATCGATGAAGAAACATCCTCCGAGGAGGGGGACTCAGATTCTTGGCGCCCCACTATCACGCAGAACAGCTTTTTGAGTTAGGTAGTAGCCAGTTACTTGTACGTGGACTGGCTTGGTGCCTCGAAGTCCCGGGTCGCGTGTGTTGCTGTGCATTTGCTTCTCAACTCTCTGAGACAGAGTGAGGCCATGCGAAAACTCCCTCATGGAAGCTAGAGGCCTGAGTAGGCCTCCCTCTGGAAATGATCTTGGTGGTCTCTGTAGGACCCCTGAGGAAGAAGAGTGGATAAAGCAGTGAATGCTTCCCATTGGTTAAGCTATCAGCTCACCTTCTGTGTTCCCAGAGGAACTGGATGGGCACAGCTACGACAGCATTCTGTCTCCTGACTGAGAGCTGAGTCAGCCGTGGCGTTTAGGGCTGAGAACTGTCACTTGGGCTTCTGTTCCATGGAGAAATCCATAAATCTGAGCCTCCTTCATAAACTTCTGGTTTTATTTCAGAATAATCCTTGTTTTAAGAGAAAGATGGATTTTTATTTGCTTGTCTTATTTTTTTTCAACAAATACATATATGTGTGTGTAATTTTAATTTCTTAGAATGTAGGGAACTCATGTTCTAGAACCAGCAGATGCTCCAGAGTGACAAGCCCCATAGGCCCCTACATACTTATTAATATGGATTACCCCTCAAAGCCCAGAAGTTGTTGTGTTGAGCTTTGAATTGGTTCTTGTGTATACAATATTCTGAGTCCTGCTTGCTTTTAGGAACATGCCTGTGGGCTCTTCTGTAGGGGAGGCCCGTTGGGCTTTTTATTATAGTTGACTTTCAATTTCATCTTAAAAACAAATTTGCATTCTTCCCTTCCCATTCCTCCTAGCTCCCTTTGCCTTTACAAGAAGGGTCTATTTCCATACCTGTGAAGTTATGTACAATTCAGAGTTTGTTTCATTTCTCATATTCTCTTCCCCTTGGTTTTTAGCATTACTCCTGCTATTTAGAAGTGATCTTATTTAGGAAATTTAAGTGGTTTTTACAGGTTCTCCATTTTTCTTGTCATTAAGTCACATGTCTCTGAGTGGCTGTGGAAGCAGGAAGCTATCTCCTTTCCCTTTGCTTCCTGTGTCTGCCCGTTCTTCCTGTTCCTTTCTGTTTCTCCTGACTGTCCATACCCTTCCCCAAGAAATCTGGCTGATTTTGTAATCTCTGAAACTGTGAAGTTTCTTGATAAAACATACAAGTTGTAGCTATGTAGTTGCCGCAGTTTGCATTGCCAGGAAGTAGACCTCCAGGGATCTTCATGCCTTTGGGTGCTCATTTATCTGTCAGGGTTTAGACACATTTTTCCATGAATTTGGTACACTTGTTTGCAATTCAATTTCTGACCAGAGATTCATGCTGCCTTTCATTACAGTGGCATTAATTTCAGATTCTTTTGCCATTGGAAACTACCCTTGTAAACCAGCAATGCCATTTATGAGGGAGCAGATTTCCAAGTCTCTGTCATTAGCGGGTTCTGTCTTTGTGATCTTCACCCTCATACCTTGAAAAGAGCTGTAATTACTCTGGCTGGGAAGATAGACACTGATGTTAAGAGCACAGCATTAGGCTGCTGGATTACCATGATCAGAGACGATTTTTAAAAAGTCTTAATGACTCCTTCAGACCAGCCGTTTAGCAGATAGTTCTGAAAGGCCCTGGGCTCCATTACTGACTTCCAGCATGTGGCCAGTTGATTATTTCCAACTGTGTTTCCCATAGCTTTAAACTGTCCTAAAGTGACAACTACCTCAATTGGCAGCAAATAGACATATAGTGGAAAGTGAAAAATAAGCAGTTTTGGGGCAGATGCTAGCTATGGGTTAAAGTTACAGAGTAAGGGAGCTTTATATTGGGAAACCTTTATTCCTTTGTGAGTTATGTATGCGGTAAAATGTTATCTCTCTACAAAGAATTGTTAAGACCTCTGGAATATAGAATTTTTGTTCTCATTTACAGAAATTGAGACCTAGGGTATTTGAGCATAAGTTGATTTGAAAAAGTAATGCAGCTGTACAAGTAGTTTCAGATTCCCCAGAGACTCCTGTGCCTTCCCCCAAACAGCTACTTAGGGAAGGTGGTAGCTTGCCCCCAGGGGGATTTTTCCTGACTCATGTCTTTATTTCAATGAGAAAGTGTTATGAGTTAGGGAAAGATTTTTCTCTTTTTATGTTTAGTAAATTCCTTGTGAAATAAGGTTTCCATCTCAAAGACCAGTTTTTTTCACTGTGTTTGAGTTTGGGGTGAGTAAACTCCAACTCAGTTTATTACTTGCTGTCTGGAAGCTGGAGACTTAGCTGTGGGAGTGGAGGTGCCAGTGGGGCCCCAAGCCTGAGAGCTGCTCTCAGACAGTGAAGGCCACTGCCTCTGCTGTGCTGTGCGTCCTTGCCCTGCCTGCCCGTGTGGCTCTGCCCTGGATGCGTCAGAGTCTCCATGTGCTCAGAGATTGCTTAACCTAGTAAACCTTTAGAAGCTGCTCTTGTCTCCCTCTTGGCCACTTAAGTCTGCTGGTTCAGTCACTACTTGAAGCCCCCGTTTAATTTTCTCTGGCAGTTACAGCTTTTGCAATTTCAGCAGTCTCATCTCTTAGACTGACCTCATCAGGAACTATTGAAGGGATAACTATGGAGTGAGCTGGACATGGAGCCACATCTGCTGCCATGTCAGCATCTTACTCTGCAAATATGAAGCTGTCAATTGGTGCAAGGGCCTAGGGACTCATCGGCGTCGGGAATCTATTGCCTCTGGTTGGCCTGACTGAGTTGTGTAGGGCATGTTTCTCATTAATGGGAACACAAGAGCCGACTGGCCCAAAACATTTCTCCTTCACTTCCCCACTCAGATGGCTTTCATGAGACCAATGACCAAAAATAAGGAAAGCTAAGCAACTTTGACTTTTTCCGACAATAAATTTCTATCAGCCACTTCATCTCACCAAAACTAGTTTATTTCTACCCCCAAATACATGACTTTTATGTCTAGTATAAAGGAGATTTTGCTTGTAATACTTCCACTGTAGTTCCAGTGTTGCACTTTGTGCTAATACATCCCACTCCAGGGCTTAGCCCTCTCTGCATTAACTGTGTTCCCTTCCATCTGATCTCCACGGGGCATGTACGATGGGATTTGACGAATGAAAGACCCAAATAGACCGGATTGTCCTTCCAGGTCCTGACAAAAGCCTTGGGGCTGGATTATGCAATTGCCCTCAATCTTTCTGTTCCAAAAAAGGGGGGGTGTAGTGGGTTCAGATGGATGCCTGAGTAAAAATGGTTCCTAGCTGTAGGCTCATAACTTTTCTCTGAATTGAGTAGTGAAAGTTAAAGTAGGAGGAAAGGAAATTAAATGTCCTTCTTGTATTCCTTTGGTATGACGTATGAGATGATAACCTATATTGAAATGCCAAGAATTTTATCTAAACCAAGGAGAGAACATTTGACAGATCTGTTATGCTTTGCTGTTACATAGGCCCTGGAACAAAGTAATGAACATAAAAATAGCCATTGTATGAGGCAAATGCGCCTAAAACCTTTTGCTTCTGTTTCAGTGTAGCAGAAATTATTTTCTTAGGGAAACCTATGCAGTTGTGACCCAGTGGTGTCTCTTGCTAACTTAGCTTCTGGATTCAGTTACTGTTGAGTTGGATTCTAAGGGTATTCGGTGCCTTATGTGATGGGAACCAGAGCCTGCTGGGAATAAACAATCAAATTCACGTGAAAGTCAGCGCACAGCTTTAGTGAGGATGGGAACGGCACACAGCCTCCCAAAATGTGGGGCTTCAGGTTCCCACACCCCAACTCATGTGTGTCATCTTCCTCTTCACACTTTTTTCTTTATGATCTGTACACTTTTATTAAAACCAAATGGCTTAAAGAGTGAATTTTATATGGCTTTAAAGTTCATAAAATGCTTCTTCACTGTCAGCCAAAGTATTCAACAATGCAGTTCTCTCTCCCTGATGTGTGCAGCGTGCGCTCCCTTTTTGGTGTGTGCCCAAAGTTTCCCAGATCCCTCCATACTCTTGACAATAACTTGAAAATGATGAAATCACTGTCTCTGAACTTTGCAAGGGTATGGGTGATGTTTTTATCACGTTAACATAGCAGAAAACTTACAATGGATTAGCACTCTTACAGCCTGCAATTATCACAGTTTCCCATGGTGGTGAAATAGCGGGGGTAAGGAATTACTGGGTAAGTTTTAGCATGTGGGTAATGCCTTAGTGTTATTTAAAAATATTTTTTAAAAAGATTTTCCTTTATATTTAAAATAAATGTTCTTGAATGTTTGAAAGGAACAAAATGATCAGGGACGGCTCTTTGCCCTGGGTCTCATTTTTACTCTTTTCTGTAAGTAAAAATATCAATGTCTTATATATTTTTTTATTTTTACTGTACAAGTTTGTGGGTAATCCCAATTTTAATAAAGTTTATAGACTATATAGTGGTTTCTCTTAATGAACATGCGCTTTTCTTGTTTGCAGGTAATCAGTGCTTAGCGCCTTGCTTTTATCTTTTCAGTGAGATGCCTCGCATGCTGCCTGTCTTCCCTGACCACTGCTGCCCATCCTGGGTCTGTCTTACACCACTTCCAGCCCTGCCCCACCAGGTGGTTTCCCAACATGCCACATCTCTAAGGGTTGTTGTTGTTGTTGTTTTTAATTTACTTGAGAGAGATTGATTGATTGATTGAGATTGATTTGTTGTTCCACTCATTTATGCATTCATTGGTTGCTTCTTGTACGTGCCCTGACCGGGGACTGAACCCGAAGCCTTGGTGTATCAGGATGGCCCTCTAACCAACTGAGCTACACAGCCGAGGCCTCTAAGGTATTTTTACAGAGGTAGCAGGTTGTACCATTGTGTTGTCTCATAGAAAAACCATGTATAGGTTACTCCTGGTCCAGGGAGTCACTCTGTACTTTAGTTCTTTAACATCTTATTAATGATAGAAAGTGTTTGTTTTATTTCTGCGCTGGGATGAGGGGAAGACTCATGGACCCAGCTGTGAAACACCCACCCAAAACTGGGGTGGGGGAGGGAGCAGTGCTGTCGTGGGCACTAGGGGCGTGGAATAAAACCTTCAGTTAGTCTAGGCCAACTTCTGCAGAAGGAGTCTGGTACCTTCTATTTTTCATGTTTTGCCTTTTTTTTTCCTTCTCTGGAAATCCGTTACAGCATTTGCATTAATTCTGTACCTGTCTCCTCCTTTCATAGTTATTTAGATTACTGCAGATTCATTGTCCATTTTTCAAAGACGATGAAAGAGAAAGAAAACAGGGTGCAGACCATATGTAAATTTATGTAGATTAATGCACACTAAAGACATCTGTTTTCCTCTGCCTCTATAACAATATTAGGTAAATAGGAGCATAGGTGATCATTAATAGCTGAATTAATAAAACTTAAAGCATAACTGCCAGGTGTGCTACATCATAGGATTTCAGGGAGGATTTTAAAAAAAGGTAAGTTGTTTAAACCAATTATTCTCACACTTTAACATGCACCGGAAACATCTGGGGAGCTTGTTAAAATGCAGACTTCTGATTCAGTAAGTCTGGGTTAGGATGCAAGATTCTGCATTTCTAACAAGCTTCCAGGTGATTCAGATGCTGCTGGTCTGTGGGCCTCCCTTTGAATGGCAAGAACAGAAAGCACCTCCGGTGTCACTTGACACATAAGTACTTGATCAATGTTACTGATCGACACCAGATAATTTGTGAGAGACGCGAAGACCCTCTACCACCAAATGAATTCACCGTATCTGAAAACTGTTTTTATTGTGTAACATTTTTTAAAAAGTGAGTATCCCTGGGAGTACTAATAAATGTGAATGGGTTTGATCAGATTGCTGGCCTCCACACTGTATCAGAAATCAGCACTAAAGGAATTAGAAGTTTCTTTTTTTTTGCCAGCTCTATTGAAGTATAATTTATATAGAATAAAATTCACCAGTTTTACTTTTGCTGAGTTCTGGCCAGTGGAAATAGCTGTGTAACCATCTGCACTATAATGATATAGACCATTTCCATCACCCCCAGTAATTCCCTCATGCCCTACACAGACTAGAAGTTTTCACCGGGGGGAGGGGAGGAAGGTGATTTTGGAGTCTGATGGAGAAAGACCAGTAAGCTCCAGGTGCTTCAGTTCTGTCTGGGAAACAGGAGAGCACAGCTCCTCATGTGTCCCCTTCACCTCAGGAGTGCTTTGACAGACCTAAAAACCCTACCTGACTGGGAGGTATATTTTATACCTTGTTAATTTAGAGTGACTCATTTGGCCCAGTTTGCCTAGAACTTTCCTAGTTTTAGCACTCAGATTTCCATGTCCAGAGAACTCATCTTGGGTCCCAGACAAACCAAGATGGACACCCTAGCTTGTTTCTTAGTCTAAGGTTGCCATCTCATTTTGAAGTCACTTCCCACCCTGGTGGTGTGGCTGGATTGGAGTGGCGTCCCTTAACCAAAAGGTTGGGGGTTTGCTTTCCGGACAGGGCATGTACCTAGGTTGCATGTTCGATCCTTGGTCTAGGCATGTACAGGAAGGAACTAATCAATGTTTCTCTCCCTTTGTTCTCCCTTTCTCTCTAAAAAACAATGAGAAAATGTCCTTGGGTGGGAATTTTTTAAAAAAAAGTCACTTGTGAGCCCACAGTAGGCAATCGGTAAATGAGTGAATGGGTGGACACACAGATAAATCCCAGTTGTAGGTGGCTGCAAATTCTTGGCTTGGAAAACAGGAGACCTGGGTTCTGGCCCCACCTCGGCCAGGTTTGCCGCGGTGTAATGCTGGGCCAGTGCTTTCTCATCACAGGTCTGCTCAGCTGTTCCTCCACTGTGACGGAGGGGATCTTCAGTCGTTTTTACCTCTGACACTGTGATACTGCTGTACCTTTCCCCCTCTCCATGTATATATATAAAATCAATAAATTATGAAAGGGCAGGTTGATAATGGAACTGCTGATGGGCCAGGCTTAGGCAGAGTGCTTCTGCGAAGCAATAGTGCTTAGACCTTGAACCAAGCAGCTGTGACTGCAAGTTGGAGAATCAAGTCTCTATCTTCAGCTAAGTGTCTAATAACCTAATTGCTCCTTGTGCCTGCCTCCTGGGAAGGAGAATGGTGGGCAGAGGAAGCCTGCTGTTCAGGAATTTTCCTGGGTGGGTGAGGGGGTACCCTGGAAAATTGGATTTCATAAGCTTATCTATTGGAGGCAGATATTTTCAGCTGGGCAAGTGCCCAGGAAACATTACCTCAGGGTCTTACTCAGTATCCTAGCACAGAAGGATTAAAATTAGAAAGACAAAGACTTGGCCTAGAACCCGACTTAGGGTCGGGAAGCAGCGTTCTGTTCCTGGTCTGTGGAGCTACGGGCATGTTCTGTGACCTCTCTGAGCCTCCGTGTCTGCCTCTCGTTTTCTTTTTCGCTGGAGTGTCTGTACTGCCTACCTCACAGGGTGGTGTGATTCAGTGTGGTGATGCAGGTGGGCGTCAGCGAACCTGATGTCTATACAAATGCCAGGTGTTATTGTTAACTTTAGTTTTTATATCTGTATAATGGGGTTTGATTTATGGTGGGGATGTGTGGAAAGGGATTTGGAGATTTTGTCTGCTTAGTTTCCCAGGTAATGTCATTGAACCCCCTGACTTTCAGGAAGACAGGAAGGGTAGGTTTGAGGGAGGTGCTGATGCTTTGTTAGGAAGACACCCAAGCCTACCTTCCTCCTTGAAAAAATTTTGACTTTTTGGAAAAGTTTGTCCTTGGATATAATTCCACTCCTACTTTCACTTCCAAATTTTGGGGACAATGGCACAAGATGTCTACTTGAACTGCTTAGCTAAGGCCAGCCAGGTGCCCTTTTCCTACCAGAGGCACTGGTGACTGTCTCCCTCCAGTGCTCAGGCCTGTGAAGGGTTAAGTGAGCCACACCCGCAGCAGGAACAGCCTCGGACTTTGTGCTGAGCAGCCGGCTCTGGCTTCTGGTTTGACTGACACGGAGCCTTTGCTGGAGGAGACAGCAGAGAGGAAGGTCAGAAGGAAGAGTGGACACTGGCAAAAGGAGGGCAGCCTCTTTCCTGGTCTCCTGACACCATGGACAGCTCCCGTTAACAAAGGCACCTCTCCACTCTTGGGGCTGGGCATCCTGTGCCCCCTTCCTGCCAGTTTGGGATTTCATCCACCATCCTCCAAGGGACAGTGAAGTTACACCCTAGTTCCCGTGTTGGGTGAGTCTAGTCTTGACCTGTCACTGCTCTTTTTCATCTTGGGGCACCCATCAGGGGCTGCTTCCTTTACCCCTTCCCTGCCCCCAACCACTCATATTTCCACGACCCTCAAAACCAAATTCAAAGAAGATGCCTTCTCCCAGCCCTGCTTCAGCTTCTCACCCTTTCTTGCCAAGTTATTTAACGACTTAATTTTTTTTTTTAAACCTGGAAAATCTGAGATAAAAATGGTACTGAGTTCATGAGGATGTTGTAAGTATCAAATGAGTGAATGTATGTATAGTATTTAGAACCGTGCTGGGCCCATGGTAATCACTACATGATTGCTAGAGACTGCTACTACCAGTGTTCTTATCGCTCCCTTCACTGTGTCCTTCCAGGAAGTGACAAGCGCTCTTATTTTCCTGGAGTTTGGGGAAAGCAGAGTGAAGGGAAAAGGCAGCCTGCGTTCCCTTCTTTTTCATCTTCCGTTCCTGCTTCCTTCCCCTCCCCCACACAGGTCCGCATGCTGGAGAGGAGGAGGATATGGCTCTTTAACTCCTGTAGGGAGTGGCGTTGACCATTGTACTAATAATTCTGTCCTATACCAGGCCACCCTGCCTACTCAGTCCCACAGGAAAAGCTGAGGAGGGCTGGGCTTCCTCCTTAGGGGAACACCTGCTGTGTGCCCACCGCATGGGCCCAGGAAGTAGGCTGAGGCTCCCTGTGTCTCCAACTCTGCTCCTCCGTGCTCATTCCCATCAGCTGCTAAAAAGCTGGATGTGTCCCTCTGAAGTCTAGGCCAGGTTATAGGAATTCACGTAAAAGCTGGAAATAGAAAAATAGGGACAGAAGTGTAGGGACAATAGGCACAGCCACTGGTCCTGACAGCTCCTTGCTTTTCGGGGAAACAAAGCTTAACTGTTCAGGGTATTCCAGTCTTTCACGGAGGAACACCTGCCTCTGTCCTCACACTCATTACCTCGTCTGGTCCCCATTTAAAAGATGACTCTCACTGTAGCAAGGAGGGGTGGAGAGAGACCTTTGGAAGAATTTTTGAAATGGGCATGGGTGGGTTGGGTGACTGAAACAGGAACTGGGGGAGGTAAGGGGGTGAGGAGGAGAACTGGGGACAATGGTCAGAGACTTTAGACCCGGGCCAGGGCATCAGCGCAGGAGGGAGACAGTGTTTGGCGACCAACTGTGGCCCAAAGCTCTGCTTGTCCTGTCCTCCCCAACCCTCTCTCTTCCAGGTGCAGCTGTGCTTCCCCAGTTGCCACCTATGGTGCCTCCCTCACCCTGGTGGTCAGGGGCAGGTGGTCCCATCCCATACCTGCCCTGTTCCCACCAACCTGACCAGGGAGCAGAGGATTCCCCTGCCTCCTGCCGAGTTTTCTGCAGCCTCCCACAGTTAGCCTGGGCTAGTCCAGAGGCCTCTCTGGGCTGGGGTCTCTCTGGGGCTGGACCTGGGGTGGGGAGGGGAGGAAGGCTCTCTCAGGCCCTTCTGCCTTCCTCCTCTCATTTACTTGTCTCTGAAGCTGAGAAGACATCAGCAAACTGCCCCCTTTACTCCCAGGATCCATAGGCCCTCTGAACATGACTCTCCTGGAAGGTTCCGTAGGGGTAGAGGACCTTGTGCTCCTGGAACCCCTGGAGCAAGAGTCTCTGCTCAAGAACCTCCAGTTGCGCTATGAAAACAAAGAGATTTATGTGAGTGCATGTGGTTGCCCCGGCTGTGGGTGTGGCTGAGGACCTCACATGCTCCTGCTCTCCCACCCCCTCACTTCCTTCACCTTCTTCCCTGGCTCCAGACCTACATTGGGAGCGTGCTGGTTTCTGTGAATCCCTACCAACAGCTGCCCATCTATGGCCCAGAGTTCATTGACAAATATCGGGACTATACCTTCTATGAGCTGAAGCCCCATATGTGAGTAGAGAGGACCAAGGGAAGGTGATGCATGTTTCCGGTGATGAGACATCCTAATTTCCTATATCCTTTCTCCTGAAGGAGGTTCTCCAGCTGCCCCTTCTTCCCCTGGCCCTCTGGAGGCCCCTTCCTAGGCCTGTCACTTGCCTCAGAATTGGAGGGTAGATGACTCTGGGGGCTGGGGATAGAGACAAAGATAGTCTCTTGGACTGGCCCCACATTAGTCATCACCCACTTCTTCCCCGCAAGCTATGCGTTGGCAAATGTGGCGTACCAGTCACTGCGGTTTCGGGACCAAGACCAGTGTATCCTCATCACGGGCGAGAGTGGAGCTGGGAAGACTGGTGAGGCACCTGGCTAGGGGAATCACAGTTGGAGCTACCCCCATCTCTTTCCAAGCCATGCCTAGTCCTGCCCCTCTCCCGCCTCTGAAATTCCCTCTTGGTTTTTCTGTCTCTGAGGGGTGTGAGGTGCTGGCATGAGGGACGTTAAGCAGGGTAGCGTGGGGATCCACATAAGGGTTTCTCTTGCACAGAGGCTAGTAAGCTGGTGATGTCTTACGTGGCTGCCGTCTGTGGGAAAGGGGAGCAGGTGAACTCTGTGAAGGAGCAACTGCTTCAGTCAAACCCAGTGCTGGAGGGTGAGAATTCCAGGCTCTGCCCTGTACCCCCACCCTGTCACCCCCAGAGTCACTCAGCCCCAGACCCTCTTCCCCATTGTTCCAAAACCACTGTTCTCATCCAGCCTGAAAAATCCGAGGTGGCACGACCGGAAAGCCTTCCTCCTTTTCCTTCTCTAGAGTCCCTCTTCTCCCCTCAGCCACCTCACTGCCCCTCTCCTCATCTCTGCAGCTTTCGGCAATGCCAAGACCATCCGCAACAACAATTCCTCTCGATTTGTGAGTGACAATCTCTCCCCAGTCTGGGAGGAGGGGTGTGGGGGATTGAGGGGGAGGAATGTGCCACCGGCCCTCTCTGGACAGGGGGGTGACAAGGGGAGGAAACAAAGTCTCTCTCTCTGGTCTCTGAAGGGAAAATACATGGATATTGAGTTTGACTTCAAGGGATCCCCCCTTGGTGGCGTCATCACGAACTGTACGTACCTCCCCATTCTGCTTAGTGCCTCTCGCTTCCACCGGCCCCACAGTGTCCCTTCCTGCTAATCCGCCGCTGTAGGTCGGAGGCGTATTAGCCTGCCAGGCTCCCTAACCACTAGGAACACCAGGGATGGCGGCAGAATTAGAGGGAAGCTGAGGTATCTCCCATACCCTCGGGACATTATTTTCTAATTCTCTGCCAGATCTGCTCGAGAAATCCCGAGTGGTGAAGCAGCTCAAAGGAGAAAGGAACTTCCACATCTTCTATCAGCTACTGGCTGGAGCAGATGCACAGCTGCTAAGTACGTGCCTGCCCCAGACATCCCCAGCCACCTCTGGGCCTCGCAGCCCCTTTCCCGGAGCCCCTCCGATTTCTCCTTCCTGCATTCCTCACCTGAATCTCATCCGCCGTTGTTGGGAGCAAATCCCGTGACCTCTGTGCTCTTTATGAAGCTTTCTTGCCTCTTCACTTCTCATATTCCTCTGTCCTGACTGGGTTCCTCTTTCTCCAATCTGGCTTCAAAAAACGGGACACTCATTTGCATCTACTATCCTTTCCTATCTTCAATTAAAAGGGAGTTTATTGATAGTTCAACAGGAAATTAAGCAGGATGTTGCAAGTGTTCAAGAGCTTTTGATGAGCTTTAGTTGAAGTTGTCCTGGGTCTGCATCTGCCTCACCCAGGACCCTGTCCTTGAGTTCCTCTTCTTAGATCTGCGCGGGTTCCGTTCATTCATTCATCAAACATCTCGTGAACATTTGCTATGACTGAACACTAAGGATGGAGAGTTGAGTAAGACACGGATCCTGTCCCCTGAGGAACGTAGAGTCCCCCAGGGATGGCAGACGTGTGAACATCGCACTGCAGCTAGTGCGATCCGTGCCTACAGACCTGTGCCGGTGGCGACAGGGGCTGGAGGCGTGGGGCACGCCGCCTTGTCCTGGAGAAGAGCCCGTCCCAGCCTGAGTGCTGCGCGGGCCCGAGGTGGCTCTGAGTGGGCATCACTACGGGGTCTGGTGAGACCGAAGGCTCTGTCGGAGTTTGCCTCCCAGTCCCCCCCTAGCTGTCAGCCCGGTGGGTGTTTCGCCCCTGAGGATCTCTCCCTTTGGTTTCTGGTTCTTCTGTGCCTGTGTCTCCTTTCCCTGTGGCAGATCTCTGTGGTTCAAGAACTCCCACAGGTCTCACCCTCTCCTGGCTTAATAGTCTTGGTGGTGTTCGATGTGTCCAAATCACAGGCACCAGTGTCTTGTTCTGGCTGATTCTGTCGCTCACTGGCTTAAGTTGGGTCCAGGCAGGGCCTCCTTAGTGCCATCACCCCAGGGCCTTTCTGACTCATTCTCTGTTCAGACATCCCTCTTTAGCAAGCTTCACTTTCAAAACTGGTCTGGGGAGAAGCAGCCATTAAATTCTAGTTTGAGAGATACTCACTGAATCTCAGAGCATTTGAATAACAGATCACTGATGTCCCTAAAGCCTTGACTAACCCGCTCCTTGCCATCTCAGGTAAACAGCTTTGATCATCCCCTGACTCACTTATTTAAAAGAAAAAAGTTCCTGCATGTCAGCCAGGTATACAGAATATAGAGATGAAAAATACAGTCCCCCCACACAGGTTGTCCATCTGTGGGGGAGAGAGAAAACAAAACCCAGTGCAGGTGGTAGGAGCTGGGACAGAGATTCACGGTGGGGGAGCATCAGAGAGCCATTCGGTGCAGCCCGCCACACCAGGGAAAACCTTCCAGAAGAGGGGTCAGGGTCAGAACGTAGAACCTGCCACTTTGTCAGTGCTTAGTGAAAAAATAATGAAGGCACCAACATGGGCAAGAGGGTAAGCCTGCGGCAGCGCGAGATAGGGCTCACCTGTCTTTCCTTACCTTCATCCTCCCAAGTCGCTGGGACCAGGGCAGTGGGGGAGGGGGTGGTTTGTTTGTTTTCATTGTTTTCATTGTTTGTTTTCACTGAGGGTGGGAACAAGAGTAAAATGAAACTTCTCTTTCATAAAAGATGGGAGAAAACCCCAGTAATTACCAACACCTAAATCCTACATACCACTTAAAAATTTAGTCTATTATAGGAATTCATGATTCTAAAACAAAGGATGCAAGGAAAGAAACTAAAACAAAAATTCTTTGAATAAGTCAATGAACCAACCTAGGGCAAGGCTGGAGGGCTCTAGAGAGTGGTCCCCTAACTCTCTCCCTTCACACTGGCCCTCCCAGAGGCCCTGAAGCTTGAGCGGGATACGAGTAGCTATGCCTATCTGAACGGGGAAGTGTCCAGAGTGGACGGCATGGACGACGCCTCCAACTTCAAGGCTATGCAGGTGGGTGTCCAGGGTGGGGTAGGCTTGGGCCCTCGGGCCACCCCTGAGCCCAGGCTCTGGCTTCGAGAAGGGAGGCATTGGACCGGCACCGCAATTCAGTTCTGATTTTCACTTTCTCCCTAAGAATGCCATGAAGGTGATTGGGTTCTCGGAGGAGGAGATGCGAGGGGTGTTAGAGGTGACGGCCCTGGTGCTGAAGCTGGGGAACGTGGAGCTGTCAAACGAGTTCCAGGCCAATGGGATACCAGCAAGTGGCATCTGTGATGGGAGAGGTCTGCAGCCTCCTGCTCAAGTCTCTGCCCAGCTCCCTGAATCTCCTGCTGTCCTTCCGCCCTCTCAGCATAATTAACTTCACTCTGATTTAGTTCCACTCAGCCTGCTCCTGAGTTCTACCCCAAACATACTCATTGAGAACTCCCAGTAAGGCATATGGGAATGAGGCTTTGAAGTTTGATAGATGTAGGTTCTGAGACATATCTGAGTCTCAGCTGATTTTTGCAGAATGGAGACAATTACACCTATTTCAGGAGTCTCAAAGGAGATAAGGAATACGAAGTTCCCAGATCTCCCTTTCCTCCTCCTCCTCCCCAGACCTTCTTCAGGTCCATGTTCTGAATCAGCTGCAGGACTTCTCCAGCAAGACTCAGGGACACCAATCTCCCAGCAGTTTCACTTACCGACCCTTCCTCCCTCCCCGGGAGAAAGCCCTCTCTCAGGCGTGTTGTATTGCCCCATCACCTTAGGTGTTCGGGAGATTGGGGAGATTGCAGGTTTGAATTCAGAGGAACTAGAGAGAGCTTTGTGCTCAAGAACCATGGAAACTGCTAAAGAAAAGGTGGTCACCGCACTGAATGCCGTCCAGGTAAGGGGCCCTATGGAAGGGGCTGATTCTGAGGCTGCTCTGCGGCTGCCACACTAACCGGCTTGGCCCTGCCCTGTAGGCTCAGTATGCTCGGGATGCTCTGGCTAAGAACATCTATAGCCGCCTCTTCAACTGGATAGTGAATCGAATCAATGAGAGCATCAAGGTGAGAGACCGCTTTCCTCCCTCAGCACTCCCCTGCCTGCCTCGCTGCTCTTGCCCTGGTCACCAGCCCCGTGCCTTGGGGTCTGAGATGAATGGAGTAAGGACAGTGAAGAGTAGTGTACAGGTTTTTTTCCAGCAGCGTGTTGTGGGAACATCGCTGGCTTTGGAGTCCGACTACCTGGATAGGCTACTTACGAGCCGTGTGGCCTTTCAATCTCACAAAGATTCTGAGCCTCAGTTTCCTGATTTGGAAAATGGGATGTTAATGCCTACCTGCTTCACAGGTGTAGCGAGATCCAGATAAGACGATGTGCATGGTTACCACATAACCAACAGTTCTACTCAGGTATCTATCCGAGCAGACAGAAAACAGATATACAGGGTCCGACACAAATAGTACCCCTTTTTTATTACATAATCTTTTATTACAAAATCATAAGCAGGTAATTCTGTAACATAACAATATCATACTCAATCACACCATGGGACATTTTAGGCAGAATGTTCAAATTAAAACCTTAAATCATTTCACCCATATTATTACCCTACCAGCCACACTCAACAGGCGTTACTTCAGCAGGACCCTGTATATGAAGTTCATAGAGACATTATTCTTAATAGGCAAAACGTGGAAACAACCCCATTGTCCATCAATCGATAAATGGATAAATGTGGTATATTCATATACAATGGGGTGTTATTTGGCCATAAAAAGGCATAAAACAGTAGTATATACTCATTGTGGATGAATCTTGAAAACATGTTGAGTACAAGAAGTCAGGTGCAAAGGCCACATTTTGTATGACTTTCTTCACATGAATTTTACAGACTAGGCAAATCCATAGACATGGGAAGTAGATCAGCGGTTACAAGGGGCTGAAGTGGGCAGGGAGAGGAGAATGGGGAGTAAGTAGCTGCTGATGGGTATGGGTCAAGGTTTCTTTTGGGAGGATGATGAAGTGCTCTGGAATTGGGTAGTGGTGATGAATATACTTTAAAAGCCCCCTGAATTGTATCGTATACCTTTAAAGGGTGAATTTTCTGGCCCTGGCTGGTGTGGCTCAGTGGATTGAGTGCTGGCTTGTGAACTGAAATGTCACCAGTTTGATTCCCAGTCAGGGCACATGCCTGGGCTACAGGCCAGGTTCCCAGTCAGGGACTTGTGAGAGGCAACCGATGGATGTTTTTGGGGCACATCGATGTTTCTCTTCCTCTCTTCCCTTCTCTCTAAACAATAAATAAATAAAATCTAAAAAAAGGATAAATTTTCTGGTATGTGAATTAGATCAAAATAGAGCTTTATAAAAAATTATGTGCATGAAAATGCCACCAATTCAGGAGCTATTACTGGAAGGCATGGGGCAAAACAGGATTTGAATCTAGGTTTGGTAAATGCTTAGCCCTTTTGAAATTTGATTTTTTTCACCTGTAAAGTGAGAATAATCACACCTTATAGGGTTATGATGTGATTAATGAAATAAGAACCTAAAATTTTTGCAAAATACTCAACAAATATAAGAGATAATTATTCTCCTGAGAGGACTTCAATGTCTTTTTACCTCACACCATGGGAGCACCATCCTGGAATCTATTTGCATCTTCCTTCTCCTTTCTTCCCTCTTTGCTTGTCGTCCAGCATACCGAAGAGGAAGAAGGGTAAAATCACAACAGTTCCTTTACAGCTGGGTCGAGCTCACCTGAGTTCGGTGTGCCCCTTGCTCCCATCACATTCACACAGAGAACCTGTTCTCAGATTTATCTTTTCCTCCTCTCCAGGTGGACACTGGGGAGAGGAAGAAGGTAATGGGAGTCCTGGATATTTATGGCTTTGAAATACTAGAGGTAAGAGAACTTCGTCCACCCTCGGTACCCTGCTTCCCCAGGGTTAGGGGCGGATGGGCTCAGAGGGGCGTGTAAGGGAGGCGGGAGAGGGCTGAAAGGAGGGACGCATCTTGGGTTGAGCTGGTTGCTCTCTTTATCCTGTGTACCTTCCCTTAGGACAATAGCTTTGAGCAATTTGTGATCAACTACTGCAATGAGAAGCTGCAGCAGGTGTTCATCGAGATAACACTGAAAGAGGAGCAAGAGGAATATAAGAGAGAGGTAAACTAAGTGTCCTCCTCACTTCTCCTCTCTTCAGTGACTCCAGGCACATGCGGGGTCTGTCTTTCTCCTTGATCACAGTTTCCTCTCAGTAGTTCCCAGGTGGGAACGCAAAGGACAGCACGTTTCCTCTGCACAACTCAGCATTCCAGCTTTACCAAGAAGCCCTCATTTTCTGCTCTCCATCCCCCCAGTTCTCGATCCTCCCACTCCAGGTCAGGCAAGGAAGGGGGCAGATTGATAGAAGTGTGTGTGTTGGGGAGGGAGGCGGGTGGAGGGGGGGGTCATGACAAGAGTGAAGTGACAGCTGTGCTTGGCCTAGGGCGGACTCTGAGCCAAATTCAGAAGCGACATTTCTCCTGGGCTTGGCACCCCAGCACGTCCCTGTCTGTGCTCTTCTCTGACGCCTCCGCATCCTTGTCTCCTCCAGGCCCCAGCTGATGCCCCCTTCCCCTCTTGTAGAGCCCTCATCCAGACTTCCTCACCAGAAGGGCCCTGCGGCTCAGAATTCCCACACCCTTCCGCTGTTCCACCCGAAACCCCCTGCACCCTCCTCTCTGGCTGGGTGTTGGAACAGCTCTCTGATGGAGCCAATCCACTCCGAAGTGTGAATGGCCGAGTCTCACATATCAAACCCTCCCAGGGATGCTTCCTGTGAGCTCTCAGGAATCTGTTGTGCCAGGATTTCAGGCAATGTGGTAACAATGTGTGAAGAGGTTTTTAAAGTATTTCGCATGTTTTTATTTAAAAAATGTAAATGATCAAGTAGATAATACATTCCCATGCTTCGAAACTCAAAAAGCTTAAAAAGGTGTGTAGAGAAAGGCCTCGCTCTCACCCTGTCCCCAGTCTCCTCCATCTCCTTCCCGATCTAGAGGCTCCTAAAGCAGCCCTCCATCCAGGGGTCCTTTGGTGTGTGATCAGACAAGGCTGTAAATGCATTTTCCCACAACATTTATTTCAGAACCAGTGACTACACTCTCCCCTATACCTTGCTTTCATACGTTCACAAGAGATCTTTCTGTATCAGTATATAAAGATGCTTTTTTTACAGTTACATAGGATTATAAGAACATCATAATTTCTTTAATTAGTCAGGGAAGGCATTTTGGGGATGAAGTGGCCTTCATGCCACACTGCATTCCCTAAAGACCTGTTAGAGGGGAGGGAGAGAAAGGCTTGTGTTCCCCAGGCACACCTGGAAATGGCTGAACTGCACGGCCTGGCCCTTGGGTGGGGTCAGAAGCTCTCCTGCCTGTAGGCCTGGTGCCCAGAAAATCCCTAAAGCAGAGGAAGATTGTCTTTGGGTTTTCTGCTTCTGTATCATTCTTGTTTTTTTTATTTTTCGTTTTTTGAAAAGTATACCATCCCGAAGTATCATGTAGATCAGTGGCCCAGCTGAGGTCCTGGCTCAGCATCCCCCTGTGAATGTATCAGAATGCAGATTCCCAGGCCCTGTCCCAGACCTGCAGAACCCGAAACCTGGGGGGTAGGGGCAGCAGTCTGTGCTTTAGCAAGCCATCCATGTAGTTGCTATGCACTCTGAATACTGAGACTCACTGAAGTAGGTCTTTGAAGATGCATCAAATTAGCTTTGTTGTTTGGTGATAAACTCCCTTCTGCACTTTCGTTCTGTAGTTTGTTGCCAGAGCAGTGCGGCCTTGTCTCTTGCACATACACAAGGACCCTTCCCCACCCCCACAGCAGGGTAACTCCTACCCTGTCTTTCCCCAGCATCTTACACTTCCCTCTCTGTCCACGGCACCTACAGGGCTCTCTACAGCGACTCCCCTCGTTGCTGCTCTGGGTCTTCCCATGTGTCTCTCCACTCGCACCACAAACTCGCTGTCAACCTTGGAGGAGTGGGGATGTCAACAGAAACCACACCAAGGGCCCCTCTGAACTATAGGGTTTTCTGATGGCCCTTTGTGGGTGGATGAAAGGGGGCCTGGATCTAGTGAGGTCTTTGAGAACTTGCCTTGGACCTGCTCCCTGTAATTTTCCATGTCTCCCTTTGCCAGGGCATCCCGTGGGAGAAAGTGGACTACTTTGATAACGGCACCATCTGTAACCTTATTGAGCATGTGAGTTGTCCTCCTCTTACCTTCGGGACCCCCGCTGAGCATCCTTCCCCTGCCCCATGTCATCCCCCTCCCCTCAGCCTGCTCGGTGAGGATGGCAAAGAGGGCAAAGCATGAGTGGGCAGAAGGTCTGGACATCCTGGAGGACCAGGTCTAGGTTGCTCTGATCTTGTTCCCCTGGCCAGAATCAGCGAGGCATCCTGGCCATGCTGGACGAGGAGTGCCTGAGGCCTGGGGTGGTCAGTGATTCCACCTTCCTAGCGAAGCTGAACCAGCTCTATTCCAAGCATGATTACTACGAGAGCAAAGTCACCCAGAACGCCCAGCGCCAGTATGACCACACCATGGGCCTCAGCTGCTTCCGCATCTGCCACTATGCGGGCAAGGTGATAAGGCAGGGCTGGAGGGTCAAGATTGGGGCCTGAGCACAGGTTGAAGGCAATGGGGGAGGAACTGGGAGGGGAGATGAGAACTAGGAATACTTCACAATGAGAATGGGAGGGCCAAGTGCTGGGACAAGGTCATGGGTTCTCCAGACCAATAGCTGTTCCTCTACAGGTGACATATAACGTGAACAGTTTCATTGACAAGAATAACGACCTACTGTTCCGGGACTTGTCCCAGGCCATGTGGAAGGCCCGGCACCCTCTCCTTCAGTCCCTGTTCCCTGAGGGTGATCCTAAGCAGGCATCTCGCAAACGCCCCCCAACCGCTGGGGCCCAGTTTAAGAGCTCTGTGGCCATACTCATGAAGAACCTATATTCCAAGAACCCCAACTACATCAGGTGACATACTGGGCACACAGAGAAACATGCTACATGTGTGATAGCATGTGCATGGTCCATGTACCATAAAACAGGTCCATGGCTGGGGGAGCGGGTCTCTGGAATAAGGGTATCAGAAGTCATTTCCTCATGAAAACAACCAAATGAGTCACTGAGGGTCCTATAGCAGGGACAGTGTCAGATTTGGGTCGGGACCATACTGTGAGTGAAACTTGAAAGGCTAGTGTGTCCACCTCCTCTGAAACTTTTCCCCTCAGGGGACTGTGTACAGGATTGGGATGTAAAGACCAGCATGGATTATACTGGCAAAGGTGAAGCTCCTGAAGCCTGTACCTTGCCCTACCTCCCACCAGGTGTATAAAGCCCAATGAGGATCAGCAGCGAGGTCAGTTCTCCTGGGAGCTGGTGGCAACCCAGGCCCGGTACCTGGGACTGCTAGAGAACATGCGGGTGCGACGGGCAGGTTATGCCTTCCGCCAGGCATACGGGCCCTTCCTGGAGAGGTACCGATTGCTGAGCCGGAGCACTTGGCCTCGCTGGAATGGGGGAGACCGGTAAGACTCAGTGGGGAGCAGAGAAGGGCAGGGCAGGGAACATCTGTGGGGAAAGAGACTCTGAAGTCTTGGGTTCAAGCTCTGACCTCTTCTCCCAGGATGAAAGGGATTAGGGGGAAGGTGGAGAGGACCCTCTCCTGGGTTGCCCCTAGGCAGCTTTCCCTGTTTTGCTCTTGTAGGGAGGGGGTTGAGAAGATCCTGGGGGAGCTGAGTGTGTCCTCAAAGGAGGTGACCTTTGGGAAGACAAAGATCTTCATTAAAAGTCCCAAGACTGTGAGTTGGAGATTACACTTGGCATTTGGTAGGGGCGGCAGGTGGGAGAATTGGAGAGCTTATCTGAGGGAGAGGCTGGGTGGGGAAGGGAGCGTCTATAACCTGGAATGGGTAGTGGATGAGGAGGTGTCTCTGCAGAGACTGACTCCTCGGGTTCCCACCCTACCCGGTGAGCCCTAGGAGTCAGGGGTGCTTACTTCCATGGACCGCTCAGAGAGTCTCCAGTTGAAGTGGGACTCCTTCAGGGTCTGGGTGATGTCACTCATGTCCGAGTTTACGCATTCTAGCATAGTGCCTGCTACAGAGTGAGAGTTCATGTAGATGCTTGTTAAATTAATGAATGAATAAATGACTCAACTGAGAAGACAAAGGAATGATCGAGTAAAACTCTGGCTGGGAAGCCTCTGGTGCTGTGGGGTACAGGAAGAGAGAGCGCAGCTCCCCTAGGCCAGCACCTCTGTTCCACCCTCTCATCTCTCCACAGCTTTTCCACCTGGAAGAGCAGAGGCGCCTTAGAATCCAGCAGCTGGCCACACTCATACAGAAGGTGTACCGAGGCTGGCGCTGCCGCACCCACTACCAGCAGATGCGCAAGAGTCAGATCCTCATTTCCTCTTGGTTTCGGGGCAACAGGGTACTAATTACCCCAAAAGTCCCATCCCCTCACTGTAATAGGAGAGTGGGAAGTGGGAAAGGTGGTTCAGGGGGTGGAGTTTTTCTAACAGGCCCATAATTTTCTACAGCAAAAGAAACGCTATGGAAAGATAAAGGCGTCAGTATTACTGATCCAGGCTTTTGTGAGAGGTTGGAAGGTAATGAAAAGGGGAGAGGGGTTCCCCCTCATACATGGGGTTCCTCCCCCCACATGGTTCCTTCTACGTTGTCCCAGGTGCGGGGGTCTGGGGGGTGGGTGGGAAGGAGTAGCGGGAAGCGAGCCCTGCCCAAACCGGCGACATCCCTCTGCACAATGGCCCATCTGTGTCCGGGTGTGTTTGAGCGCCTGTGCGTGTCCGAGAGTATGGGTTTGTGCCGGGAAGATCTGCATGTGTGTGTGGCTCTGCCTTCTGCTCTGAGTGTCCTCCTCATTGCTGATTTGTCTGGCTTTACTCTCTGCAGCCACAGTCTCAGTTCTTTATCTACCTCTGTTCTTTGTGTGGCTGAAAAAGAGTAGAATCTCTTCGAGGTCTATCTTCTGTCTTCTAGGTCTGACTATCTTGTAATTTCTCTCCTTTCTTGTATGTCCCGGCCAGGCCCGCAAGGATTACCGAAAATACTTCCGGTCTGGGGCCACACTCACCTTGGCAGATTTCATCTACAAAAGCATGGTAAGAGGGGCGTGTTGAGGGTGGCAGTGGGGGGTTGAGGAGGGAGGGACAGTGTTGATAGAGAAAGATGTGGGGTTTGGGAAGAGGTGACTCAAAACTTTCTCCCCAAGAGCTTCTTTGACCAGCATGCTTCAGGGCCCAGGGGCAAAATCAGGGCACATTTGAGGTTGAGTGGACTCTGTAGGCCACCTCGTGGTAGGAAGGGGTCCCAGCACACCCCAGAAGAGACTGGGGCTGGAGGGTTCACAATATCTGAGGAGCTGAGCCTCATTGCAAGCCAGGATGAGGACATACAGGGTTAGCTGATACAAACTTCCGAGGTCCATTTTACAGTTGGGGTCAAGGTGGAGGAATTGTATTTTCCTTCTATCTCTTCCAAAACTATAGTAGGCAGGTCTGAAATTAAGCCTCAGGAAGGATCTTAACTCTGGAGGACTGAGGTCAGAGTAGGCAGGAGGAAGCCAGGAGCAGGCCTGGACATTCAGACTATGGGCAGTTCCCAGTGAGAGGAAACCAGGGCAGAGAAGGGTGAGAGACAGAGGGGAACCAGACAGGGAGGGAGCAGCACTTCCAGTGAAACCTCTCTAAAGGCCAGAGAATAGGAGGAAGAATGGGGGTCTTAGAGGGCTGGGGTAAATTGGAACTGCCCTCACTGATTTGATTTTTGACGATTGTTAGGACTCTTACTAACTTTGCTCATTCAGACATGAGACACATTCATTGGAACTCTTTGTTGTGGGAGAGGCCGGATCCCCGGGCCAAGCCAAGCAGAGGAATGGGGCTGTGAGCCTTCATTGTGTCCCCCTCCCTACTCCCCACGGAGGCACCGTTTCCTGGCCTCTTCAGCCGCCTGGTCTCTCCTCACAGGCTCAAGGGTGCCTCCTTTCTCAGAGTTCCTGCTGTCTTGCTGCATAACCACATTCCTGAGACTTGTAATCTGGTTTTGCTCCTATCTCATGACTTGCCCCTCTTCTGCCTGTCTTTCTTTTTGTTCTTTTAATTTTTTTTTAAATTTATTTATTTACTTTTAGAGAGAGGAGAAGGGAGGGAGAAAGAGAGGGAGAGAAATACCGATTGGTTGCTTAACGTCCCCATCTGGGGACCTGGCCCACAACCTAGGCATGTGCCCTGACTGGGAATCAAACCATGACCTTTTGGTTCGCAGGCTGGTGCTCAATCCACTGAGCCACACGAGCCAGGGCTGCTCT
This sequence comes from Anoura caudifer, assembly GCA_004027475.1. NCBI lineage: Eukaryota > Metazoa > Chordata > Mammalia > Chiroptera > Phyllostomidae > Anoura > Anoura caudifer. The sequence goes on from PVKU01006819.1 coordinate 41,449, forward strand.
TTTATTTTTTATTTATTTCTTTTTAAAAATTCTTCCACCTGTATATTGTCAGACATCTGCTGAACATTACCTGAGGAGCTGTTGGGTTAGGTCAGTATTTCACCAAGTTGCACCCTGTACAGAAGAGCACGTGCAGGGAGCCGCTAGGCATCCATTCCCACAGTGTTTCTGACTAGTCCGTATTTTGCAATTGCCTTGCCTATAACTAATAGTAATACTAATACTGATACTGATACCAATACTAAGACCTGCTGTGTCTTTTTTTTTTTAAAACATTTTATTTATTTATCTTTAGAGGGGAAGGGAAGGAGAGAGGGAGAGAGAGAGAGATATCAATGTATGGTTGCCTCTTGTGCGTCCCTTGCCAGGATCTGGCCTGCAACCCAGGCATGTGCCCTAACTGGGAATCGAACTACGATCCTTTGGTTCACAGGCCCGCACTCAATCCACTGAGCTACACCAGGCAGGGCAGACCTGCTGTGTTTTGAACACTTACCTGTGCACTAAGCCCTTTAGGTGCATTAACTCTAATGCTATCAACAGCCCTGAGAGGTAGGCCATTTTATAGGTAAGAAAACTAAGGCCCAGAGAGATTGAGTAACTTGCTAGGAACCCCTACAGTTGGTAAATGGCAGAGCTGGGGTACAAACTATTTGACTCCAGAGTTCTAACCACTGTGTAAAGCTGGCTGCCTCGCTTCCCCCAATAGAGACCTGGGCAACTCAGGCCTACACAGCCTTGGGTAGACCTGGGATGGGAGGGCTGCATAGGGAAAGGCAGAACTTTCTAGATCTATTAAAAAAACCCCAACAACAATAAAAAAAGAAAACCCGCAGAAACTCCACATGAATTAGAACATGGAGAATTATGGGAGATGCTTAGGAATGGTTATTGAGTTAAATCAAACCAGACCAAGGACTAGAGACTCCTGGGTGATGAGACCAAACCCACTAGCTCTTTGTAGTGGAAGATACAAAGAGCTTGGGTGGTTCCTGGAGCAATATACTGTGTGCTGTGCTTTTTTCTATTTTAATTTTTTAAACCTAATGTCTTAGTAAAAAGTTTTCATTAAAATTCCCCAAATATGGAAGTGCTTAAGATCAAATCATTTTCTTTTTTCTTCTTCTTCTTTTAAAAGATTTTATTTGTTCACTTTTAGAGAGAGGGGAAGGGAGGGAGAAAGAGAGGGAGGAAAACGTCATTGTGTGAGAGATACCAGCTTCCTCTCAGAAGGCCCCCAACCAGGTACCTGGCCTGCAACCCAGGAACATGCCCTGACTGGAAATTGAACTGAACTGTGACCTTTCAGTTCACAGGCAGGCGCTCAATCCACAGAGCCACAGCAGCCAGGGCTCAGGTCATTTTCTACACCTTCAATAACTCTATCCCATAAACAAAAAGGGTGCTGGGTGCTCCCTGAAATACAGAGACTGATGAGTGCTGGTTCTGGACTGGGGGAAACTAAACAGTTAGATGCCACAGGTGAAACTTGATTGGATCCTGGAAAAGGAAAAATAAAAACCAAGCTAAAAAGGACATTTTTAGAAGTTTATGAAGGACATTAGAAGAAATCCGAGTATGTACTCCTGTTAGATGAGCAAATCTAATTAATGTTCATTTTCTTAGGTGTAGTGATGGAATTATGATCATGCAAGTGAATGTCCCAGTTCTTGGGAGATGTGCGCTTAAGTTTAAGTTATAATACCTGTCACCTACTGCAGGATGATGAAGGTGTGTGTCCGTGTGTGCACACGCATTCTCTGCATTTGTATGTGTGTGCACATGTTAGAGAGAGTGCAGACAGGGCACGATGTTAACGTTACCAACCGGTGAATTCAGGTGGGGGTATACGGTATACAGATGTTCCTTGTAATGTTTTCTTCAACTTTTAAGCAAGTTTAAAAACTTTAAAAATAAGAAAATAGATGGTATTAAATTTTTTTAATTCTTAAGTCAAATTATGTCACATCTCCCCTCAAAGCCCTCTAGCGGTGTTCTGTTTCACTCCTAGTAAAAGCCTGTGTCCTTACCACAGCCCACAGCGCCCGACCTGATCTGTCCTTGATAAGCCATCCCTCTGACCTGCTCTCCTCTTACTCAATTCGGGTCACTCACACTGGAATACACTGCCACTCGTTCCTGTCTTGGGGCCTGCTTTTTTGCGTCATGGCGTATATAATTAACTGGCATCACATTATATGTGTTTATTTGCTGTGGGAGGTCTCCTTCCCCAGCCCCAGTAGAATGTAACCTGGATGAGAATAAAGAGCTTTGTTTGCTCTGCTCATTGCTGTGTCTCCTTACCTAGGCACAGAGCAGGCACTCAGTAAATGATGAATGGTGAAAAAAACCCCTCAAGACCTGTGAGACTAACTCCCAAGTACTCACTGTCTAGAGGGGGAGGTTTCCACACAAATAACAGTAGCACAGAAACAGAAGTATAGACAAAGTGCTAGGGGGCTCCAAAGAAGGGAGAGGCCCCCTTGGACTGTGTCTGAAAGGAGGGGCAGAATGTGGGCTGGCGATGCAAAGCCGAGAGCAGCATGAGCTACAACGGCTCGGAGCGGCGATGCCTGGGTTGGGCGGAGGGCAAGGCAAGGAGTATTGGGATGGTGCGCCAAGCTAACACAGGGGATCCTGTGACGAGCTAGGGCTCTAAGGAAAAGATAGGTGAGGTGAAGAACAGAAAAGAACTCCAGGTGAGGGGCTGGGATTGACTGGTCAGAAAGGAGGGAGGACTTGGTAGTGCAGACAGTAGCAGCCAGCTGGAGGCAACTGTCAGCTGAGAGAATAGGAAGCTACAGGAGCAACATAGGAAGGCCAGTTTTCACACTGGTTCCTCCCACCTCACTTCCCTGGGTAGTGGGTCTCAGCTTGAAACTAATCCTCTCTTCCTTCAAGCTCCCATTCGTGCTCTTCCTGCCCAGCCCCAAGCCTACGCTGCACCCTGGAAGAGTCCGGGAGATGACACCCTTCCATCTCCTCAGCTCCACTCGCTGGCTCTCACTCTGGGTGGGCTTCCTCCATTTAAGTGGCAGGATCTGGGTGAGAGTGGGCCTGTTGGGGTCTGTCTTCTCATCATTGTACTGTCAATTCTACCACTTCTAACCCAGGTACAAAAATTCCTACTGGGGCTAAAGAATAATTTGCCATCTACCAATGTCTTGGACAAAAAGTGGCCAGCTGCCCCTTACAAGTGCTTCAGCACAGCTAATCGGGAGCTGCAGCAGCTCTTCTACCAATGGAAGGTGAGTGGGGCCTGCGCACCTCACCCTCATGTGCTTTTTTTTCCTCTTGCCTCTGTTTTTTCTCTCCTTTCTCTTTCTTCAACTCTTTTTCTTTCTTTCTTTTAAAATTTTATTTATTTACTTTTAGATTGAGGGGAAGGGAGGGAGAAAGAGCAGGAGAGAAACATCAATGTGCGGTTGCCTCTCATGCACCCCCTACCGGGGACCGGACCTAAAACCCAGACATGTGCCCTAACTGGGACTTGAACCGGTAACCCTTTGGTTTGCAGGCCGGCACTCAATCCACTGAGCCACACCAGCCAGGGCTCAACTCTCTTTCTTTCTTTAAAAAAAAAAACTGTGGTAAAATATACATAACAAAATTTACCATTTTAACCATTTTGAAGTGTACAGTTTGGTGGCATTGGGCACATTTACATTGCTGTGCAATCATCACCGCCATCCATTGGTTGCCTTCTGTATGTGCCCCAACTAGGGATCGAACCGGAAACCTTTTGGTGTATGGGATGGCGCTCCAACCAACTGAGCAGCCTGGCCAGGGCCATCTCCATACTCTTCCATCATCCCAAACTGAAACTCTGTACCCACTAAACAGTAACTCCCTGTTCTCCCCTCCCCCAGCCTACTTTCTGTCTCTAGGAATTTGATGAGAGTCATATGCTGCTTAACGACGGGGATACGTTATGAGAAATGCATCACTAGGTGAATTTTGTTGTGTAAACATCATACTGTGCACTCACACAAACCTAGATGGTACATCCTACTACACACCTGGTCACATAGTGCAGCCTGTTGCTCATAGGCTACAAGCCTGTACAGCATGTTACTGTATAAAACAACATGAGATTAAATCAAGCACAATAGAAAATGATGCAATCAAGAGACTCAGTGACCTGGCCAGGTGGCTCAGTTGGTTGAGCATCATCCCATGCAGCAAAAGATTGTCAGTTCGATTCCCTGTCAGAGTACATACCTGGGTTGTGGGTTCGATCCCCAGTCAGGGCACAAACAGGAGGCAACCAATGGATGTGTCTCTTACATTGATGTTTCTCTCTCTCTCTCCCTCCCTTCCTCTCTCTCTAAAATCAGTAATCATATCCCCGTGTGGGGATTTAAAAAAGAGAGATGTGGAAAACAAACGCGAGATGTGTGAGGCTGCTGCTGCCATAGTGTGGCACACTGTTTATAACAAACTTTTTTAAATATGTAAGTAGAGTGCACTCTAAAACAGTGATAAAAAGTATAGTGTAGTAAATACATGAACCAGTATCAAAGTCATTTATTATCATTATCAATATTATGCACATGATTGTGTGTGCTATACTGCGCGTGACCATCAGTGCAGTACGTTCGTTTACACCAGCTCCACCACAAACACGTGAGTGATGCGTGCGCCACGCCGTTACTGTGGCTACGATGTCATTAGCCGACAGGAGCTTTTCAGCTCCGTTATGATCTTATGGGACCACCATGGTGCGTGCAGTTTGCTGTTGACTGAAATGTCGTTATGTGGCGCATGCCTGTATTTTAGGTGCCTCGTATAAGTGGAATCATACAGTATTTGTCCTTTTGTGTCTGGCTTATTTCACTTAGCACAGTGCTCTTCTATTCAGGAAGTACTTATGGAGCCCCCTCTGGGACCCGGCCTGGTGCTGTTTTCTGGGCATACGGCCCCCATGGGGCTTGTGTTTTATTGCTTCTCACCGCCACCCCAGCGTCCCTCGGTCACCATCCCCTCCCTGATGCTTCTCCAATCTCTTTCCTCTCTGAAGCGTCTAGTGCCTGTCCTTTTCCCTCTGACTTTATTCTGTAGTCCCTGTCCCTCTCCGTCCACGTCTCAGTGTTCTCCCCACCCCCTTCCCAGCCCTGCCCTCTTCCTCCATGATCATAGCCTCTGCCCCAACCCACCCACAGTGCAAGAAATTCCGGGATCAGCTGTCCCCAAAGCAGGTAGAGACCCTGAGGGAGAAGCTCTGTGCCAGCGAACTGTTTAAGGGCAAGAAGGCTGCATACCCCCAGAGGTGAGGACCTCTCAGACCCGGCCCGTCAGTTCCATCACGAGGAAGGAGAATATTCCCCAGGTGGGACGGAGCAGTGGGTCCAGACTTCAGTGCATCAGAGTCACCTAGCAAGCTCATTGACACCCAGATGGTTGCACCACCCCTCTCAGAGTTTCTGATTCAGCAGGTCTGGGGTGGGGCCCAAGAATCTGCCTTTCTGACAGATTCCCAAGGGATACTGATGTTGGCCCCAGACCACACTCGGAGGACCACTGAGAGGATGCAGTGGGGGATGTGGGAAGGGGCACTGTGGGGCAAAGATGGGAACTTAGGGGGAGGCGCAGGGCCTGGGGGTTGGTGGTAAGGACTTTGTCTCTACTGCATACTTCTCATGTGTTCTCAGTGTTCCCATTCCGTTCCGTGGCGACTACATTGGCCTGCAAGGGAACCCCAAGCTGCAGAAGCTGAAGAGCAGGGAGGAGGGGTCTGTTCTGGTGGCAGAGACTGTGAAGAAGGTCAATCGTAGAAACGGCAAGGTGAAGGCCGGCATCCCGACTCCTCCCCACAGCCTGTTCCAGGGCCCAGGCTGGTAGCTGGGAGGGTGAGGGTTGATCCCACTGCTACTCACCCTTTCCTATTCCGTCCCTAGACTTCCTCTCGAATTCTACTCCTGACCGAGGGCCACGTGATTCTCGCAGACACCAAGAAGTCCCAAGTCCAAACTGTCATTGGGCTGGAAAGTGTGACGGGGGTGTCAATCTCCCCCTTCAAGGATGGGCTTTTTGGCTTGCATCTGAGTGAGGTATCAGACTGGTGGGGGGAGGCCCTTAGGCTGGAGAAGGTAGGGGGCATCGCAGGGCTGGGGAGGGCTGGAGGTGATAGGGACTGAACCTCTTCCTCTGGGCCTTGCATGTCTCAGGCTGCTCCTGAGAAGAAAAAAATGAATCCCTTCCGGGCTATTTTTTTTCCCTCCCTAAGATATCATCAGTGGGTTCCAAGGGGGACTTCCTGTTGGTCAGCGAGCATGTGGTTGAACTGCTGACCAGAATGCACCGGGCCATGCTGGACACCACACAGAGGCAGCTTCCAGTCTCCGTGACTGAGCAGTAAGGCCATGAGCTGGGTCAAGGGATGGATTGGGGCGTATGATGAAGTTGTTGGTCATTGTGACCGGGAAAATTCGTGCAGTCAGAAAGTGAAGCGTATTGTGTCAGAGCAGGGCTCAGAGGAGCTTCGTGGTCTCCCCACCCAAGTTCTCTGGAGTCTTGACTCCTCTGGTAGCTGGAGGGGTGGGGTGTATTTGCCTCAAGAAAAGGAGGGGAACCCATCATGAAAAGTATGGGCATAGGTGATGAGGGCACTGGCTTCGCCTTTTTGTCTCTTCCCCCTCCAGGTTCTCTGTGAGGTTCAAGCAGAGTGATGTGACTGTCAAGGTCATCCAGGGGCCTCAGAGTGATGAGAAAGGCAAGCTAAGCTGCAAGAAGAAGGGGAGTCATAGCCTGGAAGTGACTGTGTCATGAGGCAGTGGGGGCCTAATGTAGAGATGGCGGACCGGCACCCACCCTGCCTCCCAGCTTTGTGAGAGGGTCTCACGTAGCAGCCCTCTGATCATGGGCTGGTGCTTGGAGACTGAAGAACCCTTGAGGAGGACCATTCTTCCCCCAAGCCACCCCAGTCTTTTCTCCAAACTTAGCTTCCTTCCACCCTCAGCCTCTTTGCCCACTAATAAAACAAATGACTTCCCGAAGGTTTGGTCAGTGTGGGTGAGTGGCGCTCACTGTTCTGTTCCCCATCTTCTCACTGACCTGGACTCAAACCCCCTCCCCTTCCTCTCCCCCTCCCCCTCCCCTTCCTCTCCCCCTCCCCTTCCTCTTCCTCTCCCTCAGGCTCCTTGGAGCCAGCTAATGCAGATAATAAGAATGGAAAAGAAGGGAAATTGTCTCTGGGTCCTTGACCGGCTGAGCTCTGGGGGGAGGGTTGGAGAGCCTGGGGTGGGGGCAGGGCGGTTGGGGATGGGACTGAGGTCGCAGGTGGCCAATGGGCTGATTCATTAAGTATGTCCCTGGAGGGAAGTGAGGGTCCATGTCTTGACGAAAACCGGGATCCTTTGGAGATTCAGCCTCTCTTCGCACCGGGCTTCATCACACCTGCCCCACCCCAGCACCCCCTTCCTTTCCCTACACCAGAAATGCCAGGCTGCTGCCAACAGTTGTCTTGCTAATCACTGTCTGCAGCTGAGGCCTGCAGCTGGTGGCATTTGAAGCTGGTGGCATTTGACGGGGAGGCTCCCCCACCCAAACTCTCCCATCCTGAGGACTGGCCCCTTCCGTCTTGGCTTCATTATTTCCCCTGTGTTATCATCATTTTTTTTTTCTCAGTTTCCAGCTGTCTCACACCATCTCATTGTCCTCATTGCTGTGGGCTCTGACTAATATTAATACATAATCTTTTCTATAATGTCTTTTTTTCAAGAACTCATTCAGTTTTTTAAAATTATTTTTGGAGAGAGAGAGAGGAAGAGGGGGAGAGAGAAACATTGATTTGTTGTCCCACTTATTTGCACATTTCCTGGTTGATTCTTGTATGTGTCCTGACTGGGATTGAACCCACAACCTTGGCCTATGAAAATGAGGCTCTAACCAACTGAGCTACCCAGCCAGGGCTGTATAATGCTTTAAATATGTCACCCATTCATATGCATTTCCTCAGACTCTCTTGTCTCAGCCTCTCCCACCCCAGTGTACCCTCAAGGAACAAGCAGCTCCTATTTCTGCAGTAAACTTTAGGTCTGTGCTCTGTGAGGGTCGTGCAGATGGCTGCCTTTGTTTCTGTCTCTGGATGTCTCTCCACCCTTTCACAGTCTCTGCTTTTCCTGCCTCTTCCCTGTCTCCACCACTGAGCTCACTGCGCCTTGCAGCTGGGGTCTCCCTCCACCCTGCTCCCGCCCATCTGCAGGCAGCTCACGGCTCCAGGTAATCATGCTGTGGGAGACCCGATTAACTTCTCTTCTTGCCTGCAGATTAATCTTGCTCTTTGAGCACAAGCCCCATACACGCACTGAGCTGAGATAGGACCCCGGGAGTCAGTTCTTTCTAGGCCTGTAAAGGGCTAGAGTTGTGGTGTGCTGTGTCCTAAATTGGGGGTATCCTAGGCTCTGGCCAATCTTCTGTCACCCACGACAGCTCCCCATCCTTGACTTCTCAGAATCAGCGAGGAGGTTCTGTCTGACTGAGAGGGGGCGGTGACCAGAGCCTGACCTCCCCCACTCTCTGTCTCATCTCCTGCTCCCAGGGCCCAAATTGTCGTCACTTTTACAGTGAAGTGTCTGGTCATTTTCTGAAGCAATTTCAGAAGAATACGCAGCTGCTGCTCCCAACCCTGCTTTTCCTTTCCCAGGGCCAAAGGCACTGTCATCCTTCTGGGCTGGGGATGGTGGGAGTGAGGATGGGCCCGGGTCCCTGCCCTCCCTCCTGCCCTCTCCCCGGGTCATGTGGGTGGTTGCCACTTTGAGGAAGGGTAGGGGTTCCTCTCCTCCACTCTCCAGCTCTCTCTTCCTCTCTTCTGTCTCTGCCTCTCTTCTTTTCTGGAGCCCTGGAGTGTGTGTTTTCCTCTTCCGAAGCCTGGGGGCTCAGTGTCCCCACTGTGTCCTAGGGCTTGAATTTGCTCCATCAGGATGGGAGAAGCTGGGGATCTGCTGCCCTCAACTCACCCCACTCAGCCCGTCCAGCCTGCTCAGTCTAGGTTGTTTGAGCTTCTGAGGGACACTGACTACCCCGGAGCCCACTAACGCCCACAAGGAGCCCCTCCAGAGTCTCACAGCTCACTCCAGCTCTAGTTCAGCCCTTCCGGCTCCTCCATTTCTTCCCAGGCTCTGAGGGACAATTGGAGTTTCTTGCTCTGTGGTTATCTCCAGCTGTCTCCTGGCTGCAGGACTTGGCAGAACGCAGAAGCTGCCATGCTTCTGTTAATCACAGGTGTCTCCAGCCGGTGCTGCATACGGCCCTGGCCTCTCCTCCCCACCTGAAGCACCCCTTCAGGATGTTGCACCCAAATCGTGCATGTGGTGGGCGCAGGCAGGTCATTCGTGTGTACAAGCACGTGCCGAGTTGGCCTCCATCTCTACGCACTGGGAACAGCTGACTAACCTGTCTCATCTCAGCTCAACTGTACACGCCCTTTCCTGGCCTCACCGTCAAACTTCCCAGTAAAGTAGGGGAACCGCCAGAGGGAGGATCTGCTAGGGACCCTGCTCCTCTGGGCCAGTGACAGCATCGGAGCTGTGGCTCAAATAAAGTATAGGTGTTCACAGGGAAAAAAATACTTAGGCGCTCTGCAGCCACACCTCGAACTTTATAAGCCATTTGCATATGATTTGTGGGCAAAATGAAGCCTGGCCTGCATTAGCCATCTGAGGAGAGAGTAAAGAAACAAAACGAAGCCACCATAGCCAAGTTAACAAAGTTACTTAAATCGGAATGGGCTGGCCCTGGCTGGTGTGGCTCAGCTGGTTGGGTGTCATTCCACAAACTGAAAGGTTGCAGGTTTTTCTCAGTCAGGGCACTTGCCTGGGGTGGTTACAGAAAGCAACCAGTTGATATTTCTCTCCATCTCTTTCTCCCTCTCTTCTCTCTCTAAAATTAAAAAAAAATTAAAATGTTAAAAAATGAGCTGAAACAGGAATAGATTTTATTTTAACTAGCTTAAGAACTTAAATTTTTCAGTTGTGCATCAATGCCTGGAAACATACAAAATTCCTATAGATAATCCTCTGAAGAGTTTAGGAAAGAATGTTCACGTGTCCTGACCGCCTGATATCCATTATCTAGACCACTGGACATCTGGAAGATTACCATCTCGGACCAATCTGGAGGCTAAGAATGCAGGACTGATTTTCCTCAAGAATGTAATTTTACTATAAGACCCCTCAATTCTTTTCTTCAGAATGCTCCATTAACCTGGCAATGTTCTGTTTTTGTTTTTCAAATTTACAAATCTTAAGACCATTGAATACAACTTTGTGATTTAATTCTAGCGGAACCTCCTGATTCATTTTTGCTTGTTGGACCCCTCCAAAGCCTCCCTCCTTCACCACCTCTGACTTAGTTTAGCCTCAGGTCTTTCAAGTCTTTGCTAATCCCAGAGATCAAGGGGCAATCAGTTCTCCCTGCCACTCCTGTGCTCCCCGCACCCTTGGCTGCTGCCATACTTTGTGAGATGCCACATCATCAAAGGACATTATTCATGGTGAACCTTTGCTGAAGCTGCTTCCCTGGTGCCAGGGCTTGGGAACAGGATGGATGAGTTGGAGTGGGGGCGGGGGGGCTGGGCTGATGCAGAGATGGGACCCAGGAAGCTTTAGTCTTTAGGTTTCAGTCTCACACATTCCCCCTCCTGCATCCCCACCTCCCTCCAGCCTGCCAAGCTTTCACCTCCTCCAGATGGGTGGGAGGGAGGAGGTGGGGGATGGCCAGGTCCAATTAGACCAGCCCCCGAGCTTTTCAAAGAAATGAACAGCTCATGTCATTTATGTACAAGCAGCCTCCCACTTCTATCCCTCAGCCCACCGAAGGCTCCCAACCTTGGGTCCTAGCCCTGTAATTAGGTGGATAATGGGAAGCTTTTGATGAGGTGTCATTAGCCAGGCACATAATAAAGGGGCCTTGAGACCCAGCTGCTGCCCTCACTCAGGGTGAGCTTAGGTGGAGTGCTGTGTGGCCAGGGTGACTTCTTTCGGTATGACCCAAGTCCCAGAGCGGGTGGGGTGCTGGGAGTGTGGTGTGGGGAGACACATGGTTCAGGACCCTAACCGCACTGGGGAGGCTCTGTGGAGGGTCTACACTGTGGGCTGCAACAAGAGAAGCTGGGCTCAGGAGTTCTTTTTTTGTTTTATAAATAAATTTGTATTGAGCACCTATTGTATGCCAAACACCATAGAGCTAGGGATCCAATAACAAACAAAATGGACAAAAGTCCTTGCCCTTGTCGTGCTGACATTCTGGTGGGCATGGGGTAGACAGACTGGAAGTAAAATACTTAGCATGTTGCATGAAGTACATGCATGAAGGAAAGAAATGGGCAAGGGGTGCAGAGTGTGAAATGGTAGTGATTTTAAATAGGGTGTTTGGGGAAGGTGCTGGTGAGCAGAAGGCACTGTGGTATGTATATACACAGCAGGGCGAGGTTCTCTCCCCAATCACAAGATGTAGAAGAGTCCAAAGTCCCAAATCTGCAAATCTCTTGGGAAGGCAGGTCACCACTTCCTCTGAGAGAGTTAGCTATTCAATTGCTGGTCAAAGCTCATACCAGTGTGATAAAATGATGGGAAAGTTTAGAGTGACAAAATCTGAATTCAAGGCTGTTCTGCAGCAGCTGTCTGTCCTGGAGCACATGACTGAACTTTCTGAGGCTCAGTTTCCTTACCTGAAAAATGGGAATATTTCCTGCTCCCATGATGGTGGTGACCCTGCACCCATTAGAAAGGATGGGAGTGACTAGTCCCTCTGAAACAACTCTCACTTTGCCTCTCGCCTTATGTTTTCTCTCTGGGTCTTCTTTCCCATCCTGACTGTGACTCCACCTCTCCCCTGGGGCCCTGCCTTGTGTGTGAGATGAACAGCCTAAGTCCTCTCAACAGTGTGGGCCAGGAACAAGAGGCTTGAAAGGTCGGGGGGGAAGGTGCCTGAGCTACAGGAAGACAGATAAGAGTGGGGAAAAGTGTAACTGTGAGGGAAAAAAAGAAGCAATTAAGAGACTAGTGCTGGGGGTGGGGGCAAAGTAGGGGAAGAGCTCAGCTGTAGTGTTTTGTTCTTCCTTTCTGAGATTATAGCAGGAGGACTAGAAGTTAGAAGTCAAGCTGATTCCCGGGTCCAGAGGCGTGCAGGGGGGAGGCCGAGGGGAGAGGCATTGGCACAGGAGAGGTGGCCGGTGGGGCTGAACACTGGTGAGATCTCTGCATTCAATGGCAGGGAGAAGTAATGACTCCCAGTTGATCTGCGGACCAAGGTGATAGGTCCACTCCAGCTGAGAGAACAGAACAGAGGGTACCATGAGGACTAGAAAGGATGCCAGGGTCACCTCCTCATCCTCACGGGCCTGAACTTGGCTGTCCTGGTTGTCTTGGTGGAGGGAGGGCCAGAGAAGCACCCGCCTGGAATTGTTCTGGCCTGGCAATTTAAAGGGCAAGGAGCTGGAGGTTGTGAATAAGGAGAAAGAGGCCCAGGGACCATACCTACTGAGCTAGACTCAGCAGGTGAATTTTGTGACAAATAACAGACAAATTATTCCCAGCTGAAGGACTGTTAGAAAGTGGGCTGCTGGATAACCCCAGCTCACTGCTGGGCTTGTGGGGTGTGTGTGTGTGTGTGTGTGTGTGTGTGTGTGTACGCGCAGGCGCCTGCCTGCATCCTGTACCCTCCTTCCCACCAGCTTTCCCCCTCCCCTCCAGCCATCCTTGGATTGGCGATTCTCAGCCCCTCCCCCGGCTCCCCCAGACCCTCCCAGAGCCTTTATCAGGGAGCTGGACTGGAGATCCTCCACATTCCGAGATCCTCCCCACTCCCTGATTCCCTCTTCACAGCAGCACCAGCAGCACCAGCTTTTGTGGGGAGCAGGGCAGAGAAACCCCAGCCAGCTCTCTGATTCTACTAGACTGCCCAGCTGTAGGCTCAGAGCTGCTCCAAAGGTAGGTGCGGATGGGAGAACATTGAAAGGACTGAAGCTGGAACCAAAGGACAGGGGCCAGAGTCAGGAGAAATAAAAGAAGTGGCAGCTTTTGATCAGGGAGTGAGGTATTGATTGGGAAGTGAGCAGAAAGCAGAAAGAAAGAGGTTGAGAGCTAGTCATGTTTGGAGCTTGAGGGTGCCAATGGATTGTTCCACATTAGAAAGTTTTTGCCTAAGTCTTGGGGTTGCCTAGTGCTGGAAAATAGCAGCCAGGACCCCTCCTCCAGCTGACTAAGGAAAAAGACCCGAGCATGTCCTATAAATCTGTCATCTTCCTTTGGAACCTACCATCCCCAGCACTGTTGCCCTGTGGCTCATTGCTGCCAGTTGCCCATCCTGGGGAGATGTGTTTGATGGGGCAGCAAGCAGGGAACCCAAGCCCAGTGGACCATCCCCCTGCTCAGAGATACTCTCCCCAGACCAGGGGTTGGGTGGGAGAATCGGGGTCTCGTGAAGCAGGGTCAAGCCATGCTGCTGGTCTCGAATGTTTCCTGTATTATGTCCTCCTCCTCCCTGCCTTCCCTTCCTGTCTCTTTGCTCTCCTAGGCACCATGCGGAGCGCCCTGCTGTTGGCAGTCATCCTGACCCTCAGCCTGGCTCTAGGGGCTGTCTGTGAGGAGTCACAGGAGCAGGCGGCGCCCCGTGGGGGCCACAGGGAGGTAATGTATCCCTCCAGCGGGGCCACCTCGGCAGGGTCCTGGGCAGCATCATGGGAGAACAGCTTTGCTGGCTCCAAAAGCTGCAGGGGAAGGTGTGGCCCGTGGGTGGGAGTGATCTGGGTTGTCCATCAGAGGGCTGGATTTCCTGGCCTCTCCAGTCAGTTCACGTTCTCACTGTTTCTGGTTATGTCTGTAAGTGTCTCTGTCCCTGTGCACAAGTTTGACACCTTGTATGTAAGAGGTGCCCTCCCAGTATGACTGACTGGTGACTTGGTGAGTGGGTGGTACTTACAGGGGCAGGCTGGGGTGGGCCAGGTGGGTCTGAGGTTCTCCGTGGTCCAGCTAAGGTTCTGTCCCTTTGCAGGGTGGCGGAAGGAGATTCTGTCTAATGCCTGGATGGTGTGCAACGCAGTCAGAATTTCTCACCTAAATTGTCATTTGTATGCTCTTGTGCCTGGCAGCTGTGTGTATTATTTTGTTTTCAGAATTCCACTGCTCCTCCACCCCTCCACCCCTGGAAACCTCAGGTGTTCCTAAGATCCAACCTTTCCTCTCTTCTCCTACTTGCTCCTCTCTAGCCTCTGCTTAGTCAGGGTAGGAAAATAATAGTAAAGACAAACACCAACCAGGTTAGACCCGGATTTTCAAAGTTCCTCTGAGGAAAAGAATAGGACTCGTCAGGGTAGAGCTGCAGGAGGAGAACAGGCAGGAAGTCTTTTTAAGGTTTTGAAATGATAGCAGTTACATTGGTACGAATGCTTTTAAGATGATCGTAGGTGGAACTTATTACAAATTCAGTGTGTGAAGTCTAACTGCCTTTCTAGCTCAAATCGGTTTAGCATCTCATTACAGGAGGTGGGTAGAGCATTTGAACAACTTGGGGAAAGTGGCTGCCTGGGAAGCTGCGTGCTGGGCAGAGAGATCCCTAGCTTCCACGCAGCTGGTGAGGTGGAGCAGGGCACGGTGGGCTGGCTGCCTAGCAGGTGGCGGCAGTGGTATCAGATTTGAAAGACAGGACCCGTTCAAAAAATACACAGGGCATGCCTAAGACAGGCTGGACACTGTGTTTGGAGCCCAAAATTCCAACTCGAGATAGTCAGAATATCTGGGTATATTCTTCTGAGATAAACTTTCTTGGAGACCTTTCCCCTCTTGGTCAATGAAAGAGAGAGATTGCTGTCTCATCCCTCCTGCCGGCAGGTCTGTGAGAATGAGGGAAAAGTGGGGAGGGAAGCGGGAGGGACATATGAATGCATAGGGTCGGCCCATGTGGGGGTACGTCCTGTGTCAGTGTGCTTCTGTGTGTGCTCAGCACCCAGGAACACGGGACTCTGGAGAGGGAGGCACCTCTGATTTTCGAGGTGAGTCTCCAGACATGACCCTTATCGTCTCTGCAGCTACAATAAACTGGGTGTGTGGTGTGTGCCCACCAGCCATGCTGCTGTGCTCAAGTAGTTTAAAAAAAAAAAAATCACCAGGACAATTCAGAGCCCCTGCTTGGCAGCAGGTCCAGAATTGGGTCCATCCGTGGGATGGAGGAGAAGTGGTGTCACTCTGAACCGCTGCCTTCCTGGGGGGGGAGAGAGGGGAGAGGGAAAGAAAACCAGCGGCAGAGACTCATGGGGAAGGAAAGGGTGAGAGGCAGTGGGAAGCGCAGGGAGAGGAACACCCACAGACACGGCACAGAGAGGGGGTGCGGTTGCTGGTGTGCCCTGGCTCCTACCCCGACCAGTCCCCAGGATCAAGTCCTATCTGCGGCTCGGTCACAGAGCATAGACCAGCGGACACTTGCTCTGTCTGAGGGGCCTGTCTCCTGAGTGGGGCAACTCATGGCTCACTCAGTGGGACCACCACATCCTTGGGCAAACTAGCTCCCGATGTTCCAGGGAGCAAAGAACCGGAGGCCCTTCTCACTGAGAGGCGGCAGGAGCTGGGAAAGGTCCTCACGGGAAAGGGCCCACAGGGGCCCCTGAGCCTGGAGAGATCATAACCGACGGTCTGTTTCTCTCGGGCCACCTCAGCTTGAGCTCTGAAAGCCCCACATCCCAGGGCGGCCTTTAAGGTCTTGGGCAGACGGGGACAGTTGGTCAGTCTGCAGGGACACCCGATGTGTTGTTCCCTTTACCAGGGCTTCTCAAACCTCGCCATGCACACGAGTCACCTGGGGGCCTGGGTGAAACGCAGATTCTGTCTCAGCCGGCCTGGGGTAGGACCGAGAGTATGCATTTCTGACAAGCATCCAGGGTGCTGCTGCTGGCTCACAGGCCACACTTTGAGAGCCTACTTCTCTTCCACTGTAGGTCAGAGGAAATCCTGAAAGAAATAAGATGTCAGGTTCAGCTGTGATAAACTCAAGAGAAGGCGGTTCCTGTGGGAAAACCGCGAGTGGATCGGGTTCGAGCCTCCTGACTCAGCCCTTTCTGCCTCTCTCCCCTAGAAGTTCCCAGATATCAACCAGTTGCTCAAGACACTCTCTGGCAGCGGCTCCGTCTCCGTGGATGAACTGCTCAAAACCCTGGGCAAGGCTGGCAAGGGTAGGAGGTGTCCCTAGGGAGAGGGATGCGTGGGGGCAGGATTCGGAAGATTTACATAGGCCCGGGCCCCTCAGGTGGGAGACGGCTCAGGGAACAACTGAGAGTTGTGACCCGGACTGCCCCGTAACCATCGCTTTCCAGATTCTGCTCCCCAGTTACGTGCTTGTTCTGTTTTCACAGACCCGAAGAAACTGTCACTTCTCCAGAAACGTGAGTAGCTTCTCCTCCCTTGCTATCTCTGCCGACCACTTGCTCCAGGGGTATGGGGCCCAGGGACTGGTTGTTATGTTGGCCCCTTTCCTGCAGGTGACATGCATGACTTCTTTGTGGGACTTATGGGCAAGAGGAACATCCAGCCAGGTAAGAGTGTGTGGAGGGGCAGTGACAGGATTTAGGGAGCTGGCCAAGACATGCAGACGTCAAAAGCCTCCTATTTGTCCTCAGAGAGAATGACAAGACTTCTCTTAGCTACAGTGAGGAAGGATTCCTCAGCCCTGTCTACCCAGTCAGCCTGGGCGCTCAGCGCAGCATCTGTTCCCTGGGAGACCTGCACAAGGCAGTCCTGCCGCAGCTTGGGGGCGGGGGTGGTTCGGTCAGGAGGACTTTGCTTCCTCCCAGTCTCCCAAACCAAGCCCGGCTCTTCTCCCCACCTGTCTTCCAATGTTGCCCTTCATAGCCAGCCCTTTGTTTGGGGGTCAGGGTGAAGGCCACATTCAGAAAAATTCTAACTACATGGTTTACTTTACTCCAGACGCTCCTATTGGTATGAACCGAGAGAGCGTCCCCAGCTTTGGCAGCCTCGAGTATCCCCGCAATGTGGAATGAGGTAAGGATGATTGGTCAGGGAGGGGAGATGGGCTGGGGGGGGGGGGGTTGCCAGACAAGCATTTCCTCTGGTGCTGCGGGCTTTAACGCACATGACCTCGCCCGAGAATGCACTGCCAGTGCCCAGCACCCTGCCAAACGCACCGCCACTCAGAGGAACATGCTTGTCTGCGACCACGCATGCACGCAGTTCCCTTTTCATCTCGTCTCTGCCCCCTGCTGCTTCTCTGAGGGTCAGCTTCTGTTGTTTGGGTTCTGTTCTCTTCCTGATTCATGCCAAAGATGGAGAGATCATCACCTGATAATTAGTTACCACATCCAACTCACAGGTGAAGTGTTTGGCCTCCCAGGTAGGCTGAACCATTACATTATTCAGTATCTCCTCTACTGGGTCCATGTGTCGCTCTACGCAGGAGCGGTTTAAAGAAATGCAAGGGACTCTTGAAATCTAATGGCCTGGGGTGGCCGGAGCCTGTATCTTAGTTGCTCTGTGTGGCGTCATGGGCAAGAGCGTGGCCTGACTTTGAATCCTGGATCTGCCCCTCCCTGGCTGTGTTCCCTTGGTCAAGT
Organism: Anoura caudifer; assembly: GCA_004027475.1. Lineage (NCBI taxonomy): Eukaryota > Metazoa > Chordata > Mammalia > Chiroptera > Phyllostomidae > Anoura > Anoura caudifer. Next base: position 59,006 of record PVKU01006819.1, read on the forward strand.
CACATACACCCCCCCGTGCCTCGGTTTCCCCATCTGAAAAATGGGGGTGATAGTAGAACCGTGGACCTGAGGACTGAGTCCAGGCACAGCGTTCAGAACAGCACGGGGCACACAGCGCTCTGCGTTGGCTCTGGTGCAACTTGCACTCTGGGAGGTGTGGGGAACGCGCTCGTGTTTCCCCTGCTGGCTCTGGTCTGTCTGCCGAGAGCGGTCTGGGCTGAGCCCCAGCCTGAGTGGGCTGACGGATCTCTCACTTGGTATGCAAGTGCAGGTCCCCCGGGGAAGTGTCTAGTCAAAACACTGAGGCTTCCGCCTGGGCACCATCTTCCCACGCATGGCAACAGGGGCTCAACTGAGTTCCAAAGAAAGGCGGTGGGGCAGAGAAGGACAGGCATTCAGAAACCTCGGTTATCACAGAGGGACAGTTGCCTCTCTCCCTGTGTCCCTATTACCCACACTCATTGGTCTCAAGGGAGGCCTGAGGAGCAAGAGCTGGCTCTCAATGAAACTGCCTGTGCGTGACTCCCTGTGCCCAGAGACGAGGCCTGGCCGCCCATTCAGGGTTAGGTGAGAGGGTGCAAAGAGCCGTAATAATCGTAACTCGCTGATTACATGGTACTTACCGTATCATTTTGCTCTCATTAGATGGTTATTTCAGTCCTGCCGACCGCCAGATAATTATACGGGCAACTATATCTGGATGACATACTCTCCCCCAGTGTTATGCATCAGCCATAAAGATAATTACAGTGCAATTTTGCCATAGTATTTTATACAAATAGCAGAAACAAGTGCATTGTGGAAATCTACTTTTACTGCTTGCTGGTGAATCTAGGTTCTTTCAGAGGGACCAGGAATATAATTGCAGCCTACATAATCTCACCATTGATGGAGCATTCTCGACCTGTTAGGTGCCAGAAAGACTAGGACATAAGGTCCTTGGTGGCTGGCATTTAAAGATTAGATTCATGTAATAAAGATCATTTTATCATCTTATTTTATTCATGTGAAACTGCTGAAAAAGGAAGTGATCCCTGGGCCTGTTGTTGCTGGGGAGGGGGGAGTGGCAGGATGGGGGTTCTGGGAAGATGAGGGGGTGCTTGGGGAGGCTGGGGGAGCCTTAGCATCAGGGTGCATTGGATGGGGCTGTGTGTATTGAATGCCTGGCTCATGGGGATGCTAAGATAATAGGAACTTTGTTTTTTTTTGGGGGGCAGGTTGCTACTTTTTTTTTTTTTGGCATGGGCCCCCACCAACCACAAACACAGGTGTTCGTAGTGTTTGTAAGCAGCGTTAGAAACACACAGCTGGGAGGGTGCCAGCACCTGTAGCTAGGAGAGTTCAGTCCTCCAGGTCAAAGGCTGAGAGACAGCTTTGCCTAAGACTTCTGTTCTCTCTCCTTCTCGCATACAGATGCCCCACCCCTTCTCTTTCTGCTTCCCCAGTGGGTGGCTGGTGGGAGTTTTACAGGACAGAAGATGTGACTTCATTTTTTTGTCCTCAGCACTCCATCCCTGGACTCCTGGGCTGCTTCATGCAGACACCTTGCCCCCCTCTCCGAACCCCCAGGTGCATGCACTCCTATTGCCCTTGCTCTTCCCAGCCTGTAACACTCCTGCGCTTAGACTCCTCTCCCATCCCTCTCCCCAGCGCTGATGTAGAAACTGCAGAGCGAGCACCCCCAGTCCCACCCGGCATGGACTGTAGACTGCCCTGGCTTCCTCAACAATAAAGGGTTTTTACATATGGCCTGGAGTGATGTATGTTTTTGTTTGCTGGATGGGTGGTTTTTTTCTCTTCCTTAGCTCTTCCAACTACACCATATATACATACATGCTTATATATAATATGCACACATACAAAAATATATCATATAAATTGAACTATTTTGTACATGTAATTTTTTCCAACAGTGCCTTACTCAGTGCTTCATACAATTAGCATCAGAAAATTATTTAGTGATTAAAAGAATAGATAAATGAATTTGGAAGATGGTTTCCAGCACTCTAAGAATTTCAGAGACTAGCTTCAGATAAAGAAAAAACAGATATCCTGAAGGGCTTATCTGTACTTCTAGGATGGGTGTGGGAGACACCAATCTCTGAACTTGACTCTGCTGAGAGGAGAGAGGTGGGTATCAAGGCTGTGCAAAGATCCAGCCACAGAGGAGGATGCATCTCTAGCACTGTGTCATTATTCTGTCCCCAAATGTCAAGCATGGGTCCTGAAACAGGTCGTGGAGATGAGATAGTGACCCCTACACAGACTCTTTAGTCTAGCAAGGCCGTGGACACCCAAACCACCCTGATCCTGCTAGGAGGGGGCATGGATGGGGAAATTACTGAAGCAGCTGAGAAAGAAGGGAGCAGATACTTTGAGTGTTCATTGACCACCTTAGTTATTATAAAGAGAAACATTTATTTGAAATTCTTCTATAATGCTATTGTTACCAGCCTATAGCAGGTCCTCAGTATACAAGGCACTTAAATGAGGTGCGTATGGGTGTCTTTTATTAATCTGATGTGCTATCACAGCCCACTGGTCCCAAGGGGGCTTCTGTACCCTAATGGAACAGCCTGGGAAGTCCTCAAGCTTCCTGTTTTAACCTGGAACAGCGGCCTTGACCAAGCCTCTGAGCCACCCTGATACAAGCCAACATTCAGCTCTCTCCAGGCAGCATAAAGAGGGCCGTGGAGCCAGAAGCCACTTTCTGCAGTTCCTTCAGCCCAGTGAAAGTTCTTTCTTCCAAGAACCTGGCTGGGGCAACTTTGGACTCAGAGCTGTGCTGTGGGCCGGGGAGGAGGAAGAGCTCAGTGCAGCATCTTTGGTGTCATGTTTATTGCTAGAGGTCAAAGGATGTGCTCATCCCGGATCCTCAAGGCTTTCTTCGGTGAGTCATCTTGTGTCTTTTCAAAATTATCTATCTAGAGGGTTTACTTTTTGCAGTCTTGGGGATTTATGTGGATCATAAAATCGTCAAGAGTCGGTTCTACTCACACTCGAGTCGGAGGAGCGTGCTGAGGACTAGTGCTTTGCCAAGCAGGAGCATAAATGCAGAAAGGCCGCCCTCTGCTGGGACTGACGAACACTGCAGGACTGGAGACTCCAGGGAAAATGGAGAGACGTTTTAAATCAGACTCCTGTTTTGTACTTGGGGAATGGTGAAGGAATCCTGGCCCTCCTGGTCCGTATACAGAGGTTGATGCCTAAGGATAGCTAGTTAACAAGACCTCGGCCGAATTCATGGCCCTTCTCCATTTAGCTTTGCGTACGTGTACAATTCCCACAGACGAAATTCCTAAATCCTTTTGCTGCTTAAATTTTTTTTAACTCATTGATTTTTAGAGAGAGGGAAACATCAGTTTGTCGCTCCACTTATTGATGCATTCATTGGTTGACTCTTGTATGTGCCCTGACTGGAGATTGAACCCCTAGCCTCAGTGTATTGGGACGACACTCTAACCAATAGACCTACCCGGCCAGGGCTCTCATGGTGATTTACTTTAAAAAGACTTCGGTACTAAAGGTTCTGGACCCAGTTCCACCGTATGTAGGAGAAGGTTTTTCTTTTTCTTTAAGATTTTATTTATTTATCTTTAGAGAGGAAGGGAAGGAGAGAGGGAGACAAATATCAATGTATGGTTGCCTCTTGTGCGTCCGGTGCTGGGAACTGGCCTGCAACCCAGCCATATGCCCTGACTGGGAATCGAACCACAATCATTTGGTTCGTACGCCCACACTCAATCCACTGAGCTACACCAGCCAGGGCGAGAGAAGGTTTTTCTATACCAATAAGCCATGCTGTGACTATCTACCCAGAGAGAATATCAGATTCCACATGTTGAGGGCTTATTTATTTATTTATTTATTTCTAGAGAGGGGGAAGAAAGGGAGAAAGAGAAGGTGAGTAACGCTCATGTGTAATCGGTTGCTTCTCATACAGGCCCCCAAGTGGGCACCTGGCCTGAAATCCAAGCATACACCCTGACCAGGAATGGAATCGGCAACCTTTCAGTTTGCAGGCTGGTGCTCAGCCCACTGAGCCACACCAGCCAGGGCAAGGGCTTATCCTGACAAGACTACCCCCCAACTTCACATGTCAATCCAGGATCAGGTTGTTACCCTGCTTCTGACCAACCTTCTGCAGATTGGAGGTTCCCATGACCTGTGGCCTGGGTTCAATAAACTACTCTCAGTTTATTATAAAAGGTTATAACTCTGACAGAGCCAGGTGAAAAGGATGCGTAAGTGAAGGCATGGGGAAAGGGCACTGAGCTTCTATGCTCTCTCCTAGTGCACAACTCTCCTCTCCCTGAATCGCCAAGTGTTCACCAACCCAGGAGCTCTCTGAACTTTGAACTTTGAACTTTGATTTTTTTTGTGTGTGGAAGCTTCGTTACATAGTGTTGACGTAAGAAACATCCAAACCTGTAAGAATTTTTATGAGTTTATTTGAGCCAAACTGACAACAATTGCTGGGAAACAAAATCTCAACAGATTGAGAAAGTGCTCCAGACAATGGCAGTTTTGCACCTTATTTTGTGCATTAGAATCAAAGGAGGAGGTGCAAGGAGGGTTACCTGAAATTCACTGATGATAGATCAGGGAGGCGGAGAAAGGAAAGCAGGCGGATCTCTGAGATATGATAAAATATGGGTGGGAGGGGGTGTGCAGGGTGGAGGGGAGTGAAGGGGGGAAACGGGACAACTGTAATAGCATAATCAATAAAATATCTTTAAATTGACAAGAACAGATACTATACTTGATCTTAGCCAAAAGGCTGAGAAGCAATCAATAAAATATATTTTTAAAAAAAGAAAAAGAAAAAAAGTAAAATGAGGAGACTAATTGGTGGGTACAGGATAGTTAATAATGAATGTTTACATCACAGAGAAGTGGTGTTCGGGTGAACAAGGTGGCAATGATCCTGTGGAAAGCATGCCCTAAGGGGTCTGGGAAAGGGGGCTTATTCTAATGTCCCCAAAAAACCTTATTGCAGATGCAAAAAGACAATAGACAGGCTCAGTTATGGCAAAGATTGACCTTTGTCCAGAAAGACACCAGCTTGGGACATGACTACTTGCCATGACTTGCTTTTAGCCAGAAAGTTTTACTTTCAGACCATCCTCTGTGATTGCTTTCCATCCCTGAGTGTGTCGGGCCCATGGTGCAGGCCTCCCCCAAGCTCATCAGGTGCAGTGTGAGGCCCCTTTTTGTCCACAATAGGTGCTGAGGAAAAGTAAAGAAATAAAATGAAGTTGCTGTAGTCAAGCTGCTAAATTACTAAAATCAAGCAGTTTGAGGCATGAGAAAATGATTCTATCTTTGTTCTACCTAGACTGGGAAGTAAAACTTTTGAACTTTTCAGTCCTTTATCAATGCCTGATGTACACCAAACCTCCAAATAACTAATTACTCCCCAGAAAGACTAAAAATAGATTGTTCACATATCGAGACCACCTGACATCCATTATCCAGACCACTGGTCATCTAGAGGATTGACATCTTGGACCAATCCAGAGGCTAAGAACACCAGACTGATTCTTCTCAAGAATGTACTTCTTTTTTTTTTTTTTCTTTTTTTATCTTTAGAGGGGAAGGGAAGGAGAGAGGGAGAGAAACATCAATGTATGGTTGCCTCTTGTGTGTCCCCTGCTGGAAACTGGCCCCCTGCCGGGAACTGGCCCGCAACCCAGGCATGTGCCCTGACTGGGAATCGAACCAAGATCCCTTGGTTCACAGGCCCGAGCTCAATCCACTGAGCTACACAAGTCAGGGCTCAAGAATGTACTTTTTAAAAAATATATTTTAAAAAAGAGTTTTAATTATTTTTTTTTTTTTATTTTTAGAGGGAGAGGCAGGGAGGGAGAAAGAGAGGGAGAGAAACACCGATGTGTGAGAGAGACATTGATTGGTTGCCTCTCACGCTGATGCACAACCCAGGCATGTGGCCTCACTGGGAATAGAACTGGCGTCCTTCTGGTTTGCAGGCCTGCACTCATAAGAACTCTTAGCTTTTCTTTCTTCTTCAGAACACTCTGGGTATTGCCTAGTTGTGTTTATGGTTTGTAAACCCTAAGACCCTTGAATAAATCATTAGCATTTATTTCTAGCTTAAGCCTTCAGACTCTTTTTGAGTTCACTTGACAGCATGGTTGATTCAATCAATGACCATTGGTTATTTATTCGATCTCCAGTCCCTCCTCTCCTCTCTCTGGAGGTCTGGGGGTTGGTTTTCCTGGCAACCAGCCCCCATCCTTACATCCGTCCAAAAGTCACTCATTAACATAATAGAATACATCTTTCCAGCTCTGAATCTCTTAGGAAACTCCAAGGTTTTTTAGGAACTCTGTCTGGAACAGGTATGAAGACCAAATATATACAGGCATACCTTGGAGATATTACAGGTTTGGTTTTAGACCACTGCAATTATGTGAATATTGCAATAAAGCGAGTTATGGAAATTTTTTTGGTTTCGCAGTGAATATAAAAGTTATGTTCATGCTATACTGTAGTCTATTAAGTGAGCAGTAGCATTATGTCTAAAAAAGCAATGTACATACCTTAATTAAAAAATACTTTATTGCCAAAAAAGCTAATTGTTTTCTGAATCTGTTGGCAAAATGGTGCTGATATATTTGCTTGATGCAGGGCTGCCACTCTTAAAAACCAAAATTCAACCAAATAAATGCAAAGATCAAATTGGCTTTATTAAAAATTTATAAATCAGGCAGCTAATCCCATGTAGCAAATAGAAAGAAGCAAAAAAGAGCTGTAGAAAAGGAAAGACCTTAAAGGCAAAATGGGGGTGGGACAAGGAAGTGAGTTAGCAAAGAGTTGAGTGTTGTAGCAAGGCCACCTTCTTCTGGCCCCACCCCCACCGCCAGGGCAGGGGACTATCAGGCAGATTACCTCACTAGTGCTGACGGGTAAATTCCAGACTGATCGGTTAAGATTACATTCCTGGGAGAGGCTGAAACTTCAGTTATGTTAGGTATTAAGCCTTGATTGTTAATGTGGATTTAGCACAAGTGACTCCATTTGGGGGCTGTTGTCTGTCTGTCTGTCTGTCTGTCTCTCTCTAACAGATGATTAATGCAGTTGGTTAGAAAGATTGAACAGGTGCAAGACTCTTGCAAGTCTTGCAGCCTAATGCTTCAGAGTCATGCTGGAGGTTTGGACTTTGTTGGTTGTAAGATATTCCATTCAGGAGCACTTCATAGCCTCAGCTGCAGGGGTCGGGCCTGCCTTGCAACATATATCAGTCTCCAGCTGATCCTTTCACCAGAGAGCTGACTGGATTGTCTGCTCCCAAACTACAAGAACAGGTTGTATGGCAGTTTTTGCATCCCCGTGCTAATACATATTACATGTTTGGCAGCATTTAGTAGAATGTTTGCTTTCAGTATAATCTACCACCAGTTAGTGAGATTGTGGAAAAGGGGACACACGAACTCCCAAATTCATCAAAATAACTGATGATTGTTAATCAGCCAAACTGGCTTAGATCAGCTGGCATCATCCTGTGTGTCCTCCTCTTTCCATTCATCCATCCTGGAAATACTGAGCCCTACAGTATCCCTGTGTGAGGGTTTAGGCCTGGCTGCCTATCACCAGGCAGTGGTAGGTTGAGACTGGAGAGAGGCTGAAGCAGAAGGGTCCTGGAGCTTGACAGGTTCCTCTGTATTGAGGAGGGAGAGCCATAGAACAGTGGAGGCGAGAAGAGCTTCGAGTTGGGATAGCGGTTTTTCTGCTTCTCCAGGTACCAGCGGGAGGAAGGAGTGATCCCTCCACCTGGTGGATTAGTGCTTTTGAAAAGCCAAAACTTGGGGGGTGGGGGGATTGGAAACGCCCCCACAACTGCTCACGTGGGGCAGGCCCAGGGCCAAGAGATGAGTGGAGGCTGCTCCGCGGCCGGGGTCCCTGATCTCGTTGGGGCCAGCTGCCGGCTTGCGGGCTGGGTGGTTTTGCGCCCTGCCCACCTCACTCCACGTCCCAGGTGGTTTTTGCGCCCCGCCCACCTCGCTCCACGTCCCACCGTGGGGGGGCGCTGCGGTCGAGCGGCGGGGGGGCGCTGCCTCCTCCGGGACGGCGGGGGGCGCTGCGGCCGGGCAGCGGGGGCGGGCCGGGCCGGCACTGAGAGCTGCGCGGCGGATGGAGAGTCTGGCCTCGGCTGGCGGCGCCGCCTCCTTGTCGGGCCGGGCACGGGGGGCCTGGGCCTTTGTGTGAGGCGGCAGCGGCGATGGTGCTCGGGCCCTGCGGAGTCGGGTAAGCGCGGCCGGGCTGAGGATTGTCCTTGGCCAAGGCCCGACCCCTGTCCTGGCCTTTCCCTCTCTCTCCGGGCTCCCTTCCTGCGCGCTCCCCTCTGCCGGACCCAACCTCCCCGACCGCGCGCGCGGACCCTGGTCGACTCCGCTGCCCATCCCTGGCCTCCGGGCGGCCCTGCGCCCTGTGTGCCTCCGCTCCTCCCGGAGTTCCCCCGTGGAATCACGGCTCTTTGGGGAGAGACCGAGGTGCTCGGTGCCACCCAGATGGAGTGCCCCAGTCCGATCCAATGCCCTTCCTCTCAGATTCGACCTCCAGAGGGAAGACTGCGGCGACACGGGATTGTTGGGGTATCTTCTCAGAAGTTCCGAATCTGTCCCTCTCCTGCCCCCAGTCAGGCTTCCTAGAGCCCTGACCTGTTGACCGTTGATGTGTGGCCACCAGGGCCTGGGAGCTGCTTGGCTGGTACCCAAACAATGCTCAGAAGCTTTCTGGGCCCCGGCAAAAGTTGGGAGTTAGTAGAATGTGGTGAGGTGCAGGGGGCTGTGTTTCGCAGGACGAGAAGTGAGACAGAAGAATGTTGTTGGTCTTCTCTTCCTTGGGCATTCAAGATTCAAAGGGGGGAAGTGGCACTGAGCAAGCTTTTTCAGAGTCTTACCTATACAATTACCGTAGATGTCTTCTTATGGCAACAAGTATATCTCTTAGTCCTGGTCAACATAAGTATAAATCCCAGAGAGGGTGGTAAATAGAAATAAAGCATATTTAAGCAATATTAAGTACCACAGTTGTGTTCTACTTTGCTTTTACTCTGTTGGGTTCTGAAGTATTTTTACTTCACCCACAGCTTGCAGAGAATGTGACGGAGTAGGATCCGAGTAGGGGACCAGAGCTGTGGGGGGTAGGGGGCTGTGGGGACCAGAGACTGGGAGGGTAGTACAGGTAGGAAAAGACGGGAACCCGAAAATGAGCAAGAGATTTATTTAGGATCTGAAAGGCCACAGCAGTGCCAGAAAACTGAAAGGTGGAGGGAACATCCTTATCTTTTTCTCAGTAATGAAAGGAGCTTTGATAATTGCGTTCAGATAATTATATGACGTGACATTGTAAGTGAAGAGATAGGAGGAAATTAGGGAATTAACAGGAGAAAGATTTGGGCCAGTGGCTCCGGAAATGAGGTATAAGATTGCATCTGAGAGGATACCTCTGGCTTGGCTGTAAGGCACTAGCTTCTGTCCAACCAGGCCTACAACCTCTCTTACTGAATCTTCAAGACCAAGCTGTCAGGTTTTCTCAGTGGTTTTGGCTTTTGTCATGACAACTCTTTTTGGGTATGTGCAGGGGGAGAGGTCATTGTTCTGTCATTTTGCTGTCCTTGCACTCAGCAGAATGGAGCAGTTCTCCATCTCTATTCACTCCGCTCCCCACCTCGGGCTTTGAAACTCTCAGACTGGTGCTGTTTTCTCCTGCAGAGTGCCTTGCTTGCAGGGATGTGTTTGGCCATCCATCTTTTCCTTTTGCAGTCCACAGATTAACCGTGCTGGTAAGGAGACAACTTCATAGGAGCTGCTAAGATGGGCATGAGGATCAAACTGCAAAGCACCAACCACCCCAACAACCTGCTGAAGGAACTCAACAAGTGCCGGCTCTCGGAGACCATGTGCGATGTCACCATTGTGGTAGGGAGTCGCTCCTTCCCGGCCCACAAAGCTGTGCTGGCCTGTGCAGCTGGCTACTTCCAGAACCTCTTCCTAAATACTGGGCTGGATGCTGCCAGGACCTATGTGGTGGATTTTATCACCCCTGCCAACTTTGAGAAGATTCTCAGCTTTGTCTACACGTCGGAGCTCTTCACGGACCTGATCAATGTTGGGGTTATCTACGAGGTAGCCGAGCGTCTGGGTATGGAGGACCTCCTCCAGGCCTGTCATTCCACGTTTCCTGACCTGGAGAGCACAGCTGTGGCCAAGCCCCTGACCAGCACCAGTGAGAGCCACTCCGGCACACTGAGCTGTAGCTCAGCAGAACCTGCCCATCCCCTTGGAGAACTCCGGGGCAGTGGGGAGCACTTTGGTCCTGATAGAAACTATGTCTTACCTAGAGATGCTGGCGGAAACTATAAAGAGGAAGAGAGAAATGTTACCAGTGACACTAACCATAGCCTGCCTCTGCCACAGCAGCCACTACCATCAAAGACGGAAGACCGTGATAACCCTGCTCCTTTTACGTCTGTACCTAACGTGGTGACCCAGCCAGCCCTAGGCACTGTCAGCATGGGCATCCAAACCAGCACGAGCTCCTGCCAGCCATACAAACTTCAGAGCAATGGAGACTTCAGTAAAAACAGCTTCTTTTCCCCTGACAATGCAATAGACATTACCGCTGGGACCAACTCCTGTCTGAGCAACAGTGACCATTCCAAAGATCCAGCCTTTGACCAGATAGATGAGCTCCAGCTGGAGGACCTGGGGGATGATGACTTGCAATTTGAAGACCCCACTGAGGACATAGGGACAACGGAGGAGGTGATCGAATTGAGTGACGACAGTGAGGATGAGCTGACCTTTGGAGAGAATGACAACCGAGAGAATAAGGCCATGCCCTGCCAGGTGTGCAAGAAAGTTCTAGAGCCCAACATTCAACTGATTCGACAGCATGCTCGGGACCACGTGGACCTGCTGACAGGCAACTGCAAGGTATGTGAGACCCACTTCCAGGACCGAAACTCCCGGGTGACCCATGTTCTGTCCCACATTGGTATTTTCCTCTTCTCCTGCGACATGTGTGAAACTAAATTTTTCACCCAGTGGCAGCTGACCCTCCACCGACGGGATGGAATATTTGAGAACAACATCATCGTCCACCCCAATGATCCCCTGCCTGGGAAGCTGAGTTTGTTTTCAGGGGCTGCCTCCACAGAATTGAAGTGTGCTGCCTGCGGGAAGGCACTGGCCAAAGATTTCCACATGGTGCGGGGCCACATCCTCGACCACCTAAACTTGAAAGGCCAGGCCTGCAGTGTCTGTGACCAGCGCCACCTCAACCTCTGCAGCCTCATGTGGCACATGCTCTCCCATCTTGGCATTTCAGTCTTCTCCTGCTCTGTCTGTGCAAACAGCTTTGTGGACTGGCATCTCCTAGAGAAGCACATGGCCGTGCACCAGAGCCCGGAAGACACCCTCTTCCGCTGCCACTTGTGTAGCCAGAGCTTCAAGTCGGAGGCTGCCTATCGCTACCACGTCAGCCAGCACAAATGCAACAGTGGCCTTGACCCGCGGCCTGGCTTTGGGCTACAGCACTCAGCTCTCCAGAAGCGGAAGCTGCCAGCAGAGGAGTTCCTGAGCGAGGAGCTGGCTCTACAGGGCCAACCTGGGAACAGCAAGTATAGCTGCAAAGTCTGTGGCAAAAGGTTTGCCCACACAAGCGAATTTAACTACCACCGGCGGATCCACACAGGCGAGAAGCCGTACCAGTGTAAGGTGTGCCACAAGTTCTTCCGTGGTCGCTCAACTATCAAGTGCCACCTGAAGACACATTCAGGGGCCCTCATGTATCGCTGCACAGTCTGTGGCCACTACAGCTCCACCCTTAACCTCATGAGCAAGCACGTCGGCGTGCACAAAGGCAGCCTCCCACCTGACTTCACCATTGAGCAGACCTTCATGTACATTATCCATTCCAAAGAGGCGGAGAAGAACCCGGACAGCTGACTGGGTCCCAGAAGAGCCAAGGAGAGCTCCCGGGTGGCAGCCAGGACATTAATTTTCTAATGGCTGTTGCTCCCACCCCAGCTGAAGTTACAACTTTGCCTTGGTAGGAATTCTGTTGTCTTGTGTTTAAAGAAGAAAAAAGAAGAAATAGCACATGTTTTTGAGAAGCAATGGCCCTATCATATTTACCTCCTTACCTGTTCTTGCCCACAAAGGGCTGTGTTTTTGGTTCTTTTGAGGCTGGTCTTGGGATCTCGTCAGGTGGTTGTTGTCAACTAGATCCCCTCCCCCAGCTTCTCGAGTTCTGTGCTGCTAAGAATCCAACCAACAGCCTCACTGAATAGAGGAGGTGGAGAGAGGTTTTTGCTGTGGGTGTAACTGCCAGATCTCCCACTGAGACAACGGACTGTGAGAGAGCTTTTGGCATTGTGGTCGTTTAGAAAAGACTAGTCAGTGGGGCAGCTCACCCCAGGTTCTGGTCCCAAGCTTCAGCAGGGAAAAGGCATCAGGGATAGAGGTGCCTGCTTGTTCCATGGCTCTCATCTATCTGCTGGTTGGACAGTAAAATCTTGTGGAAGCTAGATCCTAACTGGAGACTAAGCTTTCTATTTAGACCAGAAAGCTTTGGGATGATTCCTTGCCAGCCAGAAGAGGTCCTTCAGTGCCACCAGAAGTGGCAGCCTGGATGGACAAGAAGGGAGGTTTCTCTTCTCAATTCCAAAGATACATGATTTTATGGAGTGACGGCCCAGGACGTCAGGCCTTCCCTGTGGGGCAAAGAGGACAGGGAGCCACTTGACGTAGTCAGTCGTCTGTTATCTGGCCACCTCCGTCAACCTTGAGTTTCCTGGTGGAGAGGTGGGGATGTCTCCAACAGCAGCAGCCTTGCCTTAATTTACACCCTGTCTCCCACCTACATGTGTGTTTGACCTGTAGCATAGATGAGAAGACCCCTGAGGTGGAGTGATGGACTAGGAGCCCTTCAGGATTAAAGGGACTGAGTGACTGGTGGTGTGTGGTGGGATATCTCTGGCCCAGTTGGGTAACCTGTTGTTTACTTTGTGCAGCTGGGCAGGAGCTTTGGCAGCTGACTTTTGACCTGCTGGAATTTATCCTGATCTGTCTTTGCGTTGCCACCGGGGGTCTCTATTTGTTGGCCCCTAGTTCAGGCTCTCCCTAGGTGTCTGGGAAACATTTCTGCCCAGCCCAAGCTGTTTTGTTCTTAGTTGACTTTTGAGGGGGTCTTGCCCAAAGAAGGCTTGAGTGAGAGGGCCCTTTGTCTCACGTACTCACTGGCTCACCTCAGTACCTCGTACTACCTCACCGCTCAGGCGCGCTCTGGGAGCCCCTGGCCTGGGCCCTGACGCTGCCCCTCGTGGGACTCAGCAGCACCCCGGGCTATTTCACAAGCAAGTGGTTTTAATGAACTCACAAAGCCTTTTTTGACATTAATATTTATTTATTTTTAATTTTGTATGCATATTACCCAGCATCTCTTTTGGATAAGAGACTTCAGGAAAATGAGTTTCTCTCCAGAAAGGAGCCATGATCCAGGGGACAGTCCTGGCGAGAGATTTGGGAAATTGGCCAGAACTGGGAGAGAACGTGTCACGCCTTTAAATAAGCAAATTCTCTTCTTTCTCTCCAGATAGGCTCTTCCAGAATAAACCCAGAGAACCTTTCAGACAATGGATGTACGTTCTAGGAAGTTGGGGCTGGTGGAATTCCTAGGCCTTTCATCCTCCTTCCATCCTGTGATGGGGGAGATTGGGGCCTGGACTGAAGGGATCCAGTTACATGAAGGACTTTTTTGCACATTTTCTCATTGCTCCTAAACTCGGAAAGCTGCATTAAGATATACAGGCAAACCAAAGCTCTGTCTTTGGTGGACCTGCTGCCTCTCTCCCCAGCCCTAAGCTTATAAAACCTCTGAGTTGGAGTGCATGGCTCTCTGGTGGGGTGGCTGTTACATGAAGGGACTTGTGCGAGTGGCAACCTCACCATCTAAACCCAGTTTGTTAAATCTTCCTTGGACATACTTGTCAGGAAAGCAGTGCTGAGACTTTTCATCCCTGGCTGGCTTCTCTCTTTTCCACACTGACCATTAGAAATTTAAGAAGGAAAATACATAAAAGATGACCATCAAGTGTCTGCTAAGCTTTTCAAGCCTGAGTAATCCCTCCCAGGCTGTTGGTAAGGACTGATTTTTATTTTTTTAGTATTTTTAAAAAAGATTTTTATTTATTCATTTTTAGACAGAGGGGAAGAGAAGGAGAAAGAGAGGGAGAGAAACATCACTGTTACTTCTTGAGCGCCCTGTACTGGGGACCTAGCCCGCAACTGAGGCATGTGCCCTGACTGGGAATCAAACAAGTGACCCTTTGGTTTGCAGTCTGCGTGCAATCCACTGAGCTGCACCAGTTAGGGCAGGACTGGTTTTTTAATGACCAGATTTGAGAGAGGTGGTACTGGAACCTAGCCAGGGTTAAGATGCTGGAGAAACCCTTTCCCTTAACAGAGGACATCATGGATGCTGGGTAGTCTGTATATTTAACCTGAAACTGTGAAGTATTCCCTTTTTGCCAGTAAACCAAAAAGCAAATCCTTGAAACTTTGCCCTGAAACGCTAAACAAAGAAACTGCACCCCCTGATCCTCCTGAGGCCAAGAGGCTGATCGGGTGGTCCGGCTGGTCGCAGTCAGACATGGAGCAGGGTCAGCAGCTCGCGAGGCTCATTGACCAGACCCTGCTCCTCCTTGTGTCCCCTGTGTTCACACCCGAACTTCCTTCTGTTTGGGATCATGTTTGCTGCCTCTGCCTCTGGCTCACCCTGTTCTGAACTGTTTTACTTGAAACACTACGTTGTGGCAAAGGGCACTCCAGGATACCTAGCGGAAGGTATTGACTTTATTCCAAGTTTTTTCTTTGGTCAACGTCTGTTCATTTGATGTTGCTGCACCCGCTGCCCTGGAACCCAGTTTAGCGCTGTCTCCTGCTGTACTGTTCCAAGATCCAGTTTGATCCTTGAATGTCTTGTCTTCTTCCTTTGCTTCCTTTCTCTTGTTCTGTACTCCCATTGGCTACATAATTGGCAGAGCCCTTTGCTTAAAAATTACTAAGCATTTCAAGATGGTAGTTGTAGAACATTAAAGCAAGCGTGAGGCTATTCTCAACCTGTTTCCTAAGGGAAGAGGGTGGCACTCACGTGGCACACTGGGACAAAGAGCAGAGCTGCTTGTGCCCAGAGGAGGGGATCCTATCCTGGCTCCTCTGTGTCCCCCAATGGCTCACTGGTGCCACAGCGTCCGCTGGGAAGCCCTGCTGTACCCTCATATTTGGTTCTGGATTTTAAGACTCCATGGAGTCTATAGTTCAAGGTCAGTTGGGAAGAAAGGAGGTGGGGTTGGGGCTCTGGCCCAGGTGACCCCTAAGAACCAGAAAATGGGTAACAGTAGTTCGTTTTCACTTCTCTGCTGACCTGTCATCACCCTGTTGTCTCCAGGACAAGCCTTTGGGCTTAAATACCTCCTCCCCAGTCGGGTTTTGCTACTGATGATTTTTCCTCCTCTTCTGGCCTCCTGCTGTGCCCTATTTTCCCAGGCTACACAACTGTGGAAGTGAATTTCAGTCCCTTTATAGATGGACACTGATTTTACTGGCATGGGAGGGGCTGTGTGGAGAAGTCTGTGCCCGTCTGGGAGTCGCTACACGTCCCTTTTCCTAAACTCCGCAATGACGGAGTCAGGACGTGGGGCACACAGCATTCATTTCAGTGGGTTGCTCATCGTAAACTTGACATCAGGATGGAAATGAAGCTGTTTGGGTTTCAGTGTTTCTTTGACACCCCTTCCCTCTCCAATCCACCTACCCCTCCGACTCCACTAGCTAACGTCTCATGAGATGGAGAAGAGCTGTTGCTGTCTGACTCCTTCCATTAAATTAATAAGTACTGACCTCCTAATATTTAAGTGTTTACTATCTATTGCTGTAAAGTTTTGTATATTTTGTAAACTTTTTTTCCCAAATAGTAGATGTCTAAAATCGTTGTACATCTGATTCTTTTATATTCCATTGTTCGGCACAAAGTGTGGTTTTTATTTAGAATAAAAAAAGGAAATTGGAAATGGGAGTGCTTTTCCTTTCACCGTGGTCACGCACGTCCCTGAGTTCAGAGTGTCTGGGCTGCGGCCCGTGTGGTAGCGGTGCTCTGCTCAGCCGGGTTCTTTAGATAGCAAGCACACTTTCCTTTCCTGTAGCTGGAGTTCCCCAGAGTTTACTCAGTGTCCTCTTTCTGGTGGGAAATTAAGTAAATGATCCTACCTTTTTGGGGGGGAACATGTCTGAGGGGGTCTTCTGTTGGTCCAGAGAGCAGAGCGGAGCTGGAGCTCTACTAATGTCTAGTTGACCTTGAGATTTAGCCACAGATTGTCTTGCCAGTAACCATGAAACTCACTGTGACATGGCACGTTGGAGCGGGGAGAGGCAGATCAAACAGAGGCAGAGGTTTGGCATTTTTCCTGAGGTGGATAACAAGCCTCCACAGAGAAGGAAACCAGCCTCCTGAAGTCGAGGTAGGATGTGGTCCCTTTGGTCTCAGAGCGCACTGCCTGGGCCTGGGCCCGGGCCGGCCCGGGGCCCTGTCCCTGCTCAGGAGAGGCTGAGCCGAGCAGCCTGGCTGCAGGCGGCACAGCCAGTTCCCTGCCCTCCCAAGGCCCTAAGGAAGTGTGCAAACAGGGTTGGAACTGGTTGCCAGAGTGAAATCTGTGAGAAGAGCACAATCTTGGGGCAGTGGACTCTGAGGTAACCTGGGAAGGGACAGACATAAAATTGAGTTTCCTTTAGGGAACTCGGGAGCATGGGTTGGGAGGCGACGATATGGGCATCGGATTTTGGCTTGGCTTTCACATTGGCATAGGGGAAGAAAGTGTAGTGTATTTTCTGTATTGGTGAGTCCTTACTGCAACTCCAGCTTGGACTCTCCTAGTTGAAAAGCCTTCAGCTCTATGCCACTGAGCAGCTGTTTGTAGCTTAACCTTTGAGGCTGGGCCCTCTATATAGTGGGGCTATGGATAAAGGTCCCCCCCACCCCCACCCCCGTGCTTCTGACAGATGGGAGCGCACACCATTGGAGTGCGTGTTTAATGCAGCTGGCAAATAGTTTCAGCTTTCTGAGAGCAGAAGAGACAGTGCTCCAGGTCAATGAGTTATTCCAAGTTAAACATTCCAGACACGGAGCACCGAGCAGGACAGAGGCTCTCAGTGGTTCTGCCCACAAGCCCCTCCGTCTCCACAGGCAGGGTTAAGAGGCCAAGGACTTGAACCTGTTCTTAGGTTATTACTTCAGTCAGAGTTCTTCATGGTCATGATCCTAGTTTCCCAAACTGATAAATGAGCCTTTCCAGAAGACCTACCTGTCAACAAGAGGACTTCTT
This sequence comes from Anoura caudifer, assembly GCA_004027475.1. Lineage (NCBI taxonomy): Eukaryota > Metazoa > Chordata > Mammalia > Chiroptera > Phyllostomidae > Anoura > Anoura caudifer. The sequence goes on from PVKU01006819.1 coordinate 76,413, forward strand.
TTCCTATCTCTAGGACAAGTGTCTAGAAAGAAGTTGCTGGACAGATACCTTGTGAAAGAGCCTAGGCCAGGGAGAAAGAATAATGAGGGTGAGAACTGATGGAAGAACAACAGAGCTCTGCCCTGAGATAGAGGTCGGAGATTCCCACTTCTCCGTCCTGCGCAGGGAACGAAGGCTGAGGGACAGAGCATCTGTGAGTGCTTGCTGCTGGCTGTCCCATGGTCTGTTTCCAGGATGGGTGTCTTTGCTATTGTGCTGTGAAGATCTGGAGGGAAAGGGAGGGACGGGGCAGATTTCTGATAGCATCTCACCTAGATCTGAAATGTCCTCCATCCAAAGCTGGGGGGAGATGGGCTATGAGCAGCACTGACGGGTGGTTTCTCTGCTCTGGGGGAGGGGAGCTGGATAAGTGATGGGGAGAGTATCAGCAAGGAAATGGAGTTTCCTGGGTGGTGGAAGGGAGTGGAGAACCACCCTGACCACCCAGCTGCTGGTGCCTGCTCAGACCTTGGCTTTGCCCCGCCCCTGCTTCCCAGCCCCCTCCATTTATCGAGGCACTGAGGATGCGTTCGTCCTGCTGAGACCTCCTGGTTCCTTGGCCTCTGGCCTCTTGTCCCCACAGCCTGCATGCTGTGCTGGCAGATCAACAAGCACACAAACACAAAAGGAAAGTTTTGTGAGGTCCCTGAGGAGCTCACTCTTTCCGGGCCAGGGCGATTTCTGCAGTGAGTGCCGATTCTGCGGTGCATCCCTTTCACCTCAGCTGTTTCCCCAGTCCCAGCTGCAAGACCAGATTTTTCAGCGATCCGGAGTTGTGGCTGTCTCTTACTTTATTTCACCTTTTCCCCCCCATGTGTCTGCCTTAGACACAAGGACTGAGACAACCAGTACAACACCAAGGAGCTGCACTTTATCTCCCCCATCCCTCTCCCTCTCCCCACCTCAAGATATAAGATAAATTCAAAACTGACCATGCATGATGCTTTGACCCTTTCCCCTGCTCCCCCAAAATCTCTCACCTACAGTTCTAGCTTTCCACTTCACAGAGGGAGGAGACTGAGCTCTACCTCAGCTGGCTGTGAGAGACTGAGGAGTGGAGATAGGTGAAGTACTCCGTGCTTGGAAGTCCAGGCTGGGATGGTGGTGGGGTCCTGCTGTGGTGGGCTGGGCGCCTTCCTTGGTGATGATGATGGAGTGCTGTGTGGAGGAGGAGGAAGAGGAAGCACGTCTGCCTGCCCCTGCCTGGACCTTGGGAAGGTAATGGACCACAGCGCTCAGCAGCCGGCCCCTGAAGCTCGGGCTGAGAAAGTTGTAAAGGATGGGGTTGATGACGCAGTGGAGCATGGAGAAGCAGTCGACGATGTCATAAAAGAAGTAGAGCAGGTGAGCCAGGTAGCAGTGGAGGGTGATGTGGATCCCGTGCAGTATGAGCAGCAGCAGGATCACGTGATAGGGAAGCCAACAGACGGCAAAGACTGCGATGTAGGCACACATCAGCAGAGAGTGGCGCCGGCCCTTGGGCCGGGCTGCCCGCCTGAGCCGGCAGGCCGTCAGCACGTTGAAGACTGCGATGAGAGCAAAAGGCAGCAGGAAGCCCAGTATGGTGGTGGACAGAGTCACCACCAGGGCCCATGTGCTGTAGGTCTCGAAAGGTGCCATGAAGAGGCACATGGGCTCAGAGCTCTCCACAAGCTGGATGTGGGCCACCTCGGGCAGTGGAATGATGGCTGAGAGCACCCAGACGCCTGCACACACTGCCCGCCGCACTCGGTGCTGGTGGCACTGCCAGGAGGGAGAAGCATTGGTAAGGGTGACATAGCGGTCAATGCTGAGGCACACCAGGAAGAAGATGCTGCTGTACATGTTGGCAAAGTAGAAGTAGTGGGCGAAGCGGCAGGAGAAGCTACCCCAGAGCCAGGTGTAGTCCAGCGTGACCTCCAGCATCCACACAGGCAGGGACAGGACGATGCCCAGGTCCGCTATGGCCATGTTGAGGACGTAGAGGCTCAGCAGCCCCGCCCGGCCAGAGTGGCGCCAGTTGACGCAGATCACCAGGAGGTTCTCCACCAGCCCGACCACGAAGATGGCCAGGTAGAGGACAAAGAGGGCCACTCGCTTGGTGCTCTCGCTGAGCTCAATGTGGCACTCAGAAAGAGTGTGGTTGAAGAAGTAGAGCAGCTCAGTCCAGTTGTGGATCTCTGCAGTGTCATAGTCAGGCTCTGCAGTGACCCCTGTGGAGGGGCCGGACTCCATGCTGGCCATGACTGACATTATGACGGGCAAATGCCTGGTGGGGAGAAGAGAGGGTTGGAAGAGAGAGGAGATGCGGGTGACAGCTTTGTGTCCCCCAGGTAGCAGGTCACTGGGACCAGGAGGCTTGGGAAAATATTCTAGGTATGAAGAGGCAAGAAAGGGAAGATACACATTCAAACTGTGAGTAAATAGTACACAACTGACTGGTCAGCTTTGACCCAAGAGCAGAGACACTTTGTTAAGGGGCCTCAGGGATGGGAGAGACCAGAAGTGTTTGTGCCCAACCAGAATTCCTCCCAGCGGGGTGGTGCCACCCTCTCCAGCCTCAGGTGAGCTGGCTCAAGCCTGCACTTCCCTCCCTCCCAGTCCTTCGTACCTTGGCCCTTCCACACCAGCCTTTCTCAGGAGGCTCTTGCTCTATTTTGCAATTTGGGCTGTGAGTGTGGGACACGCACACCCCTCTAATTCATCCCTGGGAACAGCTGAGGATCATGTAGGAAGAGCAGTTGCCTCCAAGCCCCATTCCTTCTTCCCTGAGAGGGAGTGACACTCACCTGAGTTCCCCTAGGCAGTGCCTCCAGTCCAGAGGGCCAGGGGGTCTGGGCTGTTGGGGAGCTGCGAGGAGGCTGGAGGGACTGCAGCCTTGGGGCTGGCTTTGCTTTGGGCGTCAGGGCCGCCCTTCTCATCCGGGAAACAGATCACTGGCTGAGGCTCTGTGGGAGAGGATCAGGATTTTCCTGCCTTCCCCCAATCCAGTTAGAGGGAAAGTCCAGCAAAAGACCAGTGTACCGGGGGCGGGGGGGGGGGGGGGGGGGGGGGGGGGTCAGGGAGGAGCCAGGCTGCAAGCATTAAAATCCAGGCTCCTCCTTCACTAGATGTGGGAATTTACCTCTTATGGCCTGGGTTCTCTCTCCTGCAAGGTGGGACAGTAGGATCTACTATTGGGGGTGTTGTGTGAGAATTAAATGAGCCCTCCTGGTGAAGTGCTTAGCGCAGGACGGGGCCTGTGCTTAACGCTTTACATAGGTTTGTGTTTCCCACTCTCTAAATCAGCTTGGAATCCCACTCTTCCAAGTCTGCCTTCATTTCTACTAAAGCTGGAGAGAGGTGGAAGGGCTAAAAACATCGGAAAATCAGTCAGACTATTAATTGCTCTGGTCCTTCCTGCTGCTAATTCTCCCAGGCTTCATTTGGAGGTCTGAGTTGGGAATCTGGGGAGAGAGGAGAGACTGGATGTGCGGTGGGGAAGGGACAGCGTTGAGCTTCAGGGAGAGTGCTAGATAGAGAGGGGAACAGCATTCTTTCCCCCACAGCTCCACACTTCTAGTGAAGTGTGTGCATGGAAGAGGGGAAGGGGGAGGGAGAGGGGGAGGGAGAGAGAGACAGAAAGTCACTCAGCTTCTTCTCCCCTCCAGCCCATAGGGTAACCCCTGGCATGGGTCGTGTTGCGGGAGAACATCTTGTGTCAGCAGAGCTTCCTGCTTCTCAGGGCACTTTCACCTCAGTTCATCATTTGGTCCTTGAGGTGCCCCTGGGAGGAGAAAGGATGGGCTTCCTTATCCTCGGTGAGGCCCAGAGAGGTTGCCTGTCTCACAAGCCACACTGCAGATGGCAGAGCCACCTGGAGCTGGGGCCGTGTGGTGTAGGAAGTAGAGCAGGGACGTGTTAGCTGGAGGGGATTAGGTACAGGTACATTTCATCAAGGTGAAATTCTCACAACAGTGTCAATCGTTTTAAAGTGTACAACTCAGCGGCATCTAGTGCACTCCCATTGTTGCACGGCCACCACCTCCGTCTAGTTCCAAACATTTTCATCCCCGGTACCCATTAAGCACTCACTCCCTGTTTGCCTAGTCACTGGGGGTACTGGTCCTGCTTTCTCTCTCTGTGGGTTTACCTATCAGGGATATTTAATATAAATGGGATCGTAAATGGGGGGCGTTTGGGTCTGGTTTTGTCACTGGCATGATATCTTTGAGGCTCACCCTCACAGAAGCTTGTACTGTGCTGTGTTCCTGTCCCTGACTGGCTCCTAGGCCACTGCGTGGGTAGGGCACGTTTTGTTTATCCGTTCAGGGAGGGGGTGTTTTTAAGTTCGCTAATTCATTTTGTGTTGCTTTTATTAAACATCAAACTTGCCATTCTAACTACGTTAAACAGACAGCTCGGCAGCATTGACTGCACGTGCACTGTTGTGCGCTGCCGCCACCAGCCATCCCCGTGGGGAGGGGTATTTTTAACCTTGCAGTTTTCTTAAAGCCTCCTTTAGGAAAGCTGATTCTCCGCTCTCAAAACTTCTGACACTAAGTGTGCAGGGTTCCCCCTGACACCCAACAATTTTCCAGCTCTCCAGACACCACCTGGGTATCTGATCATTTGATTCAATTCTGACGCCAAGTACCTGAAGTTAGCGTCAGGCCGCACAGGTTGAAGGACTCAGTCCCACAGGATTGTCCTCACTTTAGGTGCCAGTCACAAGCAATTGGTCCTCAGCTTACGCACACTTCTGTCCGACATGGCTACAAAGTCAGCGGTTCTCGCAAAGTCCCCCTCAGTTTCAATAATTTGCTGGAATGGCTCACAAAGCTCAGGGAGACATCCACTTACATTTAGTGATTTATTATGAAGGACGCAGCTGCACAGTCAGACAAAGGGCTAGATACCCAGCGTGAGGTTGAGAAGGGTCGTGAAGCTCCTGTCCCCACAGAGCTGGGGTGCACCACCCTCCTGGCGTGTGGATGTGTTCGCCAACCCAAAAGATCTCTGAACCTCATAGTTCAGGTATTTTTATGGAGGCTTCATCCCATAGGCATGGTTGATTATTAAATTAATCTCCAGCCCACTCTCTCCCTGTAGGATGGGGAATGGGGCCGAAAGTTCCAACCTTCTAATCAAGGTTTGCTCTTTTTGATGGCCAGCCTCCATCCCAATGCCATCCAGGAGCCCATCAAATCCACCTCATTAGAGGAAGAGATGCTCCTATTACCCAGGAACTGGGGGTGGAGCTCAAGAAATCTGTCATGATGAGCTCTGATGATACAAAATGTGCTTTACTTTGATTTCCCAGACAGTTCTATTCTCTCTCCCTCTCTTTGGGATCTCAGTTGCTAGCCTATGGATATCTTTTTTTCAGTGAGGAGCCTTATGAGATTTTTCTGTTTGTTTCATCCTCCATGCCTTTGACCTACACAGAAGGAGACTCCACCAGACCGAGCCCCCCTAGTTCTGGACTCTGTTCTCTTCACACAGACCCATGGCCATTTCCATCCCTCTCAAGACTGCATTTTAGTAGCTCCTGTCTCCTGTGTCTCTGAATCTTCCACCCCAGGACCTGTTCTCTTCCATATGGCAATGTCACCGCCCCCCAGTCCCACCTCCACCTGCTCCCCAGCCCCTGCCCCTCACATTGCCCAGTGAGTGTGCAGCCAGAGGCTCAGCGGGAAATCGTCCTCAGGAAGCAGTAAGTGATAGCTCTGCAGTTTTCATGTGACTGTTTATCTTTGGAGGGAGGAGGTAGGCAGCTGGAAAGAGAGAGATTGGAAGGAAGGGAAAGAGGGAGGGGCAGGAGCTCAGGCAAAAGGATGGGGGCAAACAGCTTTGCAAGCAGTAGGAGCTGCAGCAGTGAAACAATTACTGGAAATTTACTCTTTTTTCTTCCTCCTCCCATCCTCCCCCCTTTTGTTTTTCAACAAATGTAGACAAGACATTGTAATCAACAATCAGAAAGGAAGGAAGGTACCAGGGAGGAGTTATTGGAAGTCACAGATAAAGGCAAGCAGCTTCCCAGGGTCGGTTAGGGGCCAAGGGTTTGTGCCTGGACCCTCGAAGAAGGGGCAGAACAGGCTATCCCAGGAATCCCCCCCATCCTGCCGCCCTCTACACACACTTTGTGGCCTTTGTGGTCTAGGACCCTATTTTGTGTGGCAGTGGCAGGTGGACTGGGAAAAGTTCAAGGCTGAGGCACTTGGCAACAGTTGCACTCCCATCCCTAGCCTGAGCTTCTAGAAGGTCACTGAGTGCAGAAGCCAAGTCCAGCCACTGAGGTTGCTTTGCCCTCTGACTGTGGCTTCCCCCTGCCAGAGAATCAGCCTTGTCTGCCCAGCAGCACAGATAAAGGGCTCCCCAGAGAAGGATGTGGCCCAATGACCCCGTCCTTGGCTTGGCTCAGCAGTTTCCTGCTCACTCACATGTCACCCAAATGCAGTGGAGGTAACACTAGTTTAGGGACTGGGCTTGGCTCTGGCACCTTTGTTCCACCACTTAGTAGCTGTGTGACTGCAGGCAAGTTACTTTACCTTTCTGAGTCTCAGTGTCTTTATATAGAAAGTGAGGATAATGATGTATGGGATACATCAGATAAAACATCAATATGGAAAGTACATGGCATTCAGTATGGCCCTTTTCTACTTCTTGAGGATGAGGAAGAAGAGACCCTTCTTGTGGAAATGCTCTTCAGATACCGCTCCCGAGTCCCACCACCACCAGCCTTTTTCTCTAAAATGAATCGACACAAGCTTCCTCTTTTATTTAGTTGTCTGGCATTGTATTTCTTACATAGAAGATGAAAAATATTCCCAAATGCCACTATGAATTACCACAGAAGAGATGTAATGACAGCTAACATTTATTGAATGCTCACCATCTGCCAGGCACAATTGCTTTTCATGTATCGCCTCATTTAATCCTCATGATAACTTTAGTGGGGCAGGCGCTGGGGCAGGCAAGGAGCCGTAGCCCAGGCAGGTCAGACAGCTCGCCTGAGCCACGCTGCTGGTGGTTCAGCAAACCCTTCTCACAGTGATGCTTGACCTGGGGCTGTGGCATGTAATGGATCTGGGTGGTCCGTGAACTCCTTAAAAATATATGAGGGTCTGTCCAGAAAGTATCCAGCCACATACTATGAGAACTAGAGGCATTTCCTGAAGAAGATACAACATACAGGAAACACTGTACACAGGACAATGACGCCTCAGTCCCCTTCAATGTAGGCACCTTGAGACCTCACACAGTTCTCCCAGTCTCCATCAGCTGCCCCATCGGATTTTCCTGAATCTCATCGATGGTCTGAAATCTCTTCTCTTTCAAAGGTGATTTTAGTTTTGGGAAAAGACATAAGTAACAGGGCATCAAATCTGGGCTGTAGTGGGGTTGAGTCACCTGGGTGATTTCATACTTTGCTAAAAAACTCTGCATGAGACACATGTATGAGCAGGCACATTGTTGTGATAAAGCTGCCAATCACCAGTTGCCCATAGCTGCAGCCTTCTGAATCATCTGAATAGTTTCCACAGGGAATGTTCAAGCTTAATGCAAAATGCGATGCAGATTCATTGCTCTCTCGCTCATTTTGAATGCAATGGCCACACAGTGCACATGCTCACTCAACAGCTTCTACCACCCCCACTGACTAGTACAGCGACGTTGTCGTTGGTCACACGTGCGCATTCCAGCCTACTGGCTGCCAGGCATCGATGTCGCACAAACTGTTCTTGTTATATTATCAATGACTTTTCAGACTTTTTCTGAACAGACCTCATATACAAAATCCCAAGTCATTTTTATGGGGCTTAGAACTTCCCTTAGATTTTCAAAGGAATCCATGGTGTACAAAAGGTTAAAAATTACTCCCCTAGAAGAGCTTCTCATAGACAGGGGCTAGGATTAAAAAAAAAAAAAAAAGTGGACAAGGCATACACTTTTGGGGAAGTGCCTCAGCCCTGGGAATTCTAGGATATTTCTTTTAAAAAATATATATATTTTATTGATGATGCTATTACAGTTGTCCCATTTCCCTCCCTTTATTCCCCTCTGCCCTGCACACCCCCTGCCACCAGCATTCCCCCTCTTAGTTCATGTCCATGGTCGTACATATAAGTTCTTTGGTTCCTACATTTCCTATACTATTCTTAATCTTCCCCTGTCTATTTTCTACCTACCATTTATGCCACTTATTCTCTGTAACTTCTCCCCCTCTCTCTCTGTCTCACTCCCCCACTGATAACCCTCCATGTGATCTCCATTTCTGTGATGCTGTTCCCATTCTACTTGTTTGCTTAGTTTGTTTTTGTTTTTGTTTTAAGTGTGGTTGCTAATAACTGTGAGTTTGTTGTCATTTTACTGTTCATATTTTTTATCTTCTTTTTCATAAATAAGCCCCTTTAACATTTCATATAATAACAACTGAATGATGATGAACTCCTTTAACTTGACCTCTGGGAAGCACTTTATCTGTCATCCCATTCTAAATGACAGCTTTGCTGGATAGAGCAATCTTGGATGTAGGTCTTTGATTTTCATGACTTGGAATACCTCCTTCCAGCCCCTTCTTGCTTGCAAGGTTTCTTTTGAGATATCAGCTGACAGTCTAATAGGAACTCCTTTGTAGGTAAGTGTCTCCTTTTCTCTTGCTGCTTTTAAGATTCTCTCCTTATCTTTAATCTTGGGTAATATAATTATGATGTGCCTTGGTGTGTGTTTTCTTGGGTCCAACTTGTTTGGGACTCTCTGAGCTTCCTGGACTTCCTGAAAGCCTATTTCCTTTGCCAGATTGGGGAAGTTCTCCTTTATTAGTTGTTCAAATAAGTTTTCAATTTCTTGGTCTTCCTCTTCTCCTTCTGGCACCCCTATGATTGGGATGTTGGGACATTTAAAGAAGTTCTGGAGGTCCCTAAGCCTCTCCTCATTTTTTTGAATTCTTGTTTCTTCATTCTGTTCTGGTTGAGTGTTTCTTTCTTCCTTCTGGTCCAAACCATTGATTCGAGTCCCTGTTTCCTTCCCTTCACTGTTGGTGCCCTGTACATTTTCCTTTATTTCACTTTTCATAGCCTTCACTTTTTCCTCTATTTTGTGACAATACTCAACCAGTTCTGTGAGCCTCCTGATTACCAATGTTTTGAACTGTGCATCTGATAGGTTGGCTATCTCTTCATTGCTTAGTTGTATTTTTTCTGGAGCTTTGATCTGTTCTTTCATTTGGGCCATTTTTCTTTTTTTGTCTCAGTACATCTGTTATGTAGTAAGGGGTGGAGCCTTAGGTATTCACCAGGGCAGGGCAAGATACATCACTGTGTTGTGACACTGTATGTGGGGGAGAGGTCTGAGAGAGAACAGTGCTGCTTGCTCTGCTCTCTGCTGGTTTTCAGTCACTTCCCCTGCTACCCACAATCAAATTGGTCCTTCTGGAGCTGATTCCCAGGTGGGTGGTTTTGTGTATGTTCTAGAACTCTGTGGGTCTCTCCAACAAACTCTCCTGTGAGGTTGGGAGTTTCTCCCACCTTGTCAACCTTCACAGGTTTTTTTCAGTCAGAGGTTTTGAGGCTTTATTTCCCCACACTGGAACCCTGGGTTGTGTGGTCTGTCTCACTCCCCAGTTGTTCCTCCCCGTTTATCTGCACATAAACGTGGGACTGCCCTGTCTGTCAGCCACTGCCTTGCCCACCCAGGTCCTCCAGCTGCCACCTTGCTGCAAGTCTTCTCTGCCTGGCTGTCCATCTCTGCCCGTCCTATTGGTCTGGATGAATGTTTCTTCTTTAACTCTTTGGTTGTCAGACTTCCATGAAGTTTGCTTTTTTCTGGCAGTTCTGGTTGTTTTTTGTTTTTAATTTGTTGTCCTTCTTTTGGTTGTATGAGGAGGCACAGTGTGTCTACCTATGCCTTCATCTTGGCCAGAAGTCCTCTGGGAAATTACTTGAGTTAAGGAGAAAGTCCTCTTCACGGAGGCTGAGAGAAGCATGAGATGATGTAGGAAGCATTTGAGAAAGTGATGGTAAATTGCCTGTGCTTGCTAGCCCTCATCCTTCCACAAAACGAAGGACAGCTGTTTCCTCTCTCTGACTTCCCAAGAATGTGTGTGTGCATGTTTGTGTGTGTAGGGGGTGTGCAACATTAGTCTAAGAATGAGGAAGCTTGGAGAGACTGATAGAGACCAGAAGGGCCCTAGGTACCATTCTCCCAGGAAAACTGATGGCCTCCCAGTATGCCTCAGCTCTTCTCCCCTCCTTCAGTTTCCTGTCCCTACTGTTCGCCCCTCAGATTCCCCTACCTTCTGATCCCCAGCACCCACCCTATGGTCTCTGCAGATGTGTTGACAGTCCCTCACTGATTCCAGACTTACTCAGTTTTGACTAACTTGTGTTGAGCACCTAATGTGTGCTGGACAGAAATTCCCTTTGAATTCTCCAGTGCTTCCCAAGGCCCTGACTTCCTAAAGTTTTACCATTTTGATGACAACATATGGTTTCTTAGACTCCCTGGGAGTTGGAGTTGGAGTCATCTTGAATCTCCTCCCTCACTATGAACAGGAGGGAAATGGAGGTTTTGGGAATCTCATATTGTCAGACAATGTAAGAAATGCAGGAGAAAAGGTAGAATGAAGCAGGGTATTGCAGTGTCATTCACCTCCACATGTGTGTATCTCCGTAAGATGCTTGGTGCTGCCAGGTGCTGGAAAGGTAAACATGACAAAACTCAGTCCCTTCCCTGCAGAGGCTTTGGGTCAGTGTTCTAGTATTCGGTGCCCATGGGCAAAGTCCATGTTGCTTCATTAAAATGAAGCCATTGCTTCACACTTAACCTAGAGCATCTGGATTTCTTTCATTTCCCTTTCCCCAAAACAATGATCATTGAGCCATTTTGTAGAATGGGGGGAAAGGTGTTCAAGAGGGTTGGGCCCACCTCCAAGAATCCTCTCCAGAAGATCAGGGAGCTATGGACAGGTTAAGTCTCTGATCTGAGACTGTACTTTCCAAAGGACACAAACCACTGATGCTTTACTGCCTGGCTCCACCAGGGCTACAACTGAGGGGCCTGGCCACAGTGGAGGGAGAACTGCACTGGCAAAGAGGTCCAACATAACCCAGCCTCAAAGTCCCCTGAACCTCTGCCAGCCTCGCTGCCCTCCCAGGCCTCTTTTCCTGAGAAGGGGGTCCGGTCATTTCTGGGGATGTGAGCAGGACCCAGGCTCAATTGGGTCAATGCCACAGGGGTGCCATGAGGAAGGTGTCCCACTCCCAGCTTCGTTCCACTTGCCAGTCCACCCCGTTTTAGGAAATGGTCTCCTCAGGCTCACTCTGAAGCCCCTCAGGGATGGCTGTTCTGGGCTCCAGTCTCTAGTCCTTTCTTTAGTCTCCTGAGGGGGCAGCTCCCTCTGCCTCCCATCATCACCCTGATACAACCTGAAATGAGGCACTAGCAGTTATTGGGGTTTACAGCCCTCCCTGACAGTGAAGTTAAGGACCCATCCTTGATTTCTTTTCAAGTTGGTCATTTCTGCCTTTGGAGTCCATGTTTGGGTCTGGATTCTGACTTCGAGGCTGTCGGGGGAGCCTCAGCCCAGGATGAGCAGAGGGCCATGTGATCAACACCAGGGCAGGGGGCAAGTTATCTTCATGGAGTGAGAGGGTGACAACTATTAGGGCCACTTTTTTCAAGTCCTTCCTTTCAGCCCTCCCAGGCTCCAGGAAAAGCTTCACTGAGTGAGCCCACCCTATTCTCATCTCCCTTCCTTACCTTTGAGCTCAGACACCGCCGTTTTCTCCTAAACACCTTTCTGCCACTGAGAGTTACTGTATCAGGAGGGGTCTTGAATGTAAAGTTTCGCAGATGCCACCTAAAGGAAAAAGTGGTTCTGGAAAAGGGGGGAATGGGGGAGCAGCACCTGGGAGTGACAGTTCTGACGAGAAGGCTCAGGGTCCCAAAGGTGGTGGCAATGCAGCAAAGGTCAGACCCATTCTGTGCGAGAAACACGGAGAAATCATGGAAGCCTTGGAAAAGTTAAAGTCCGGAATGAAATTCAACGAAGAGGCCACACAGTGTAGTGAGGATAAAGCCAGGCAAGGGGGCGACCTGGGCTGGATGACCAGAGGGTTCATGGTGGGAGCATTTCACGAAGCAGCATTTGCTTTGCCTGTAAGTGGCCTGGGCAGGCCTGTGTTTATAGACCCTCAAGTTAAGACGAAATTTGGATAGCATCTCATTGTGGTTGAAGGGAGAAAATAAAATTGTATGGAATACCAAAAAAAAAAAAAAAGGAAACTGTGGCTTCATACCCTTTTCCCTCTCCTACTTCTGGAAACTGACAAAGCTTACTTTCCTCAGTGAATTCTGTGCTGAGCCACACGAGGGGACCCCAGGCTCAGAGGCCATGCCAGCAGCCAAGGTGACACAGCAGTTGGAGCACAACTGGTTTATTTTTATTTTTATTTTTTTATTTTAATTGTTGTTCTTGTAAGACAGACAGTTTTCTGTCTTTTACTCCCATCCCAGCTCACCACCCCAGCCCTCCCCAGCTCCCTCCCATTTCCACCTCCCCCTCATTTTTGTCCATGTGTCCTTTATACTTGTTGCTCTAAACCCTTCCCCTTTTCCCCTGAAATTCCCTCCCCCAGAGTTGGATTTTGAACCCAAGTGTGTCTTGGTTCATAGTGTGTCCTCTTTGTGGAATTTCCAGTAGGTCAGAGGACAAGGGTTCCAGACTGGAGCAGGCAAAAGATAGGAAGACAGTTCTGTACCATGAGGCCATGATCACAGGGGGCTCCAGTGTGTGTGTGTGTGTGTGTGTGTGTGAGAGAGAGAGAGAGAGAGAGAGAGAGAGAGAGAGAGAGAGAGAGAGAATGTGGTGGAGTGGGAGGACCAGGAGAAGGGGGCTGAGAAAAGTGTACATAGATCAAGGGGCAGTCTGAAAAAGGCACTGTCCTCTATTAGTAATGGTGTGAGTGTGCCAAAGATCATATGAGTTGGGGCCAGAATCAATAACACCAGACGTCGTAAACAGGAACAATCTGAGGACTCCATGCCAGAAGCCTGGAGTTTGGTGTGCTAACTCATATCCTGTGTGTCCTCAGGTTCTCCTGACTGAACACGGGCCACCTTCGTATTTCACTCTTGCCTGCCTGCCTGTCCCCTGCAAAGCCATGTGGCTGTACCTGGCGGCTCTCGTGGGCCTGTACTACCTTCTACGCTGGTACCGGGAGAGACAGGTGGTGGGCCACCTTGAAGACAAGTATGTCTTCATCACGGGCTGTGACACAGGCTTTGGGAACCTACTGGCCAGGCAGCTGGACCTGCGAGGCTTGAGGGTACTGGCCGCATGTCTGACAGAGAAGGGGGCTGAGCAGCTGAGGAGCCAGACGTCAGACAGGCTGGCGACAGTGATCCTGGACGTCACCAAGACAGAGAGCATTGCTGCTGCCACCCAGTGGGTGAAGGAGCGTGTGGGGGACAGAGGTACCTCACAGATTTCTCAACTCTGTTTCTTCTCTCCTAGTGAAGGGAAGACCCCTTGTCTGTTATTTGGGAAAGATTCCCAACGTCTTTTCTGGGACTTGAAGTCATACCAGCTTTCTTCACCTCACCCAGCTTATCAGCCAAGTCTTTTCTCTTTCCATGGCCCCTCACACCTCCTGACCTTGGGGCTCTGCAGTTTTGGGGAGAGTTTGAGCTGATGAGAATTGTCCTGGCAGAACCCTGTCTCTGGTGTCCCCTCCTTTCTCAGCAGAGGTTCTGGATTTCCAGATACTGAGTGCCTTGGAGAAATTGAGGTCCACTTTCTGAAGGAGGGGTAGAGAAGAGGGCACTAGCCTGAGGCTTAAATGGGGGTCTGGGGGACAGCACTGGGGCCAGGCCCCTGTTCTCAGCACATCAGTATCTTCATGCTGGTGACTCAATCATCCGGCCAGGGAGTTGATGTCACCCATTTTCAGATGACGACACTGAACTCTCAGGACTCACCTAAGGAAGGTCAGGAAGTCAGTACAGGGTCACTCACTCCTCTCTCTGTCTTTCCTAAACTACAGTTGTGCCTGTCCAATTATGGGGAAGAAAGGAGCATCATTTTCCTGTATTTAAGTATGAATGTACAACATGATCAATGTAGAAAATACAAAAAAGTACAGGGCTTAAAAAAACCTCACCCCAAATTGCATTACCTGAAGATGGGTGCCATTAACATTCTGATACACCGTATTTTCGGACTATAACATGTACCCCCAAATTTGGGAGGGAAAGGGGGTGCATCGTATAGTCTGAATATAGCTTACCTGGCTCACTGTGGGGGCGGGGGCGGTGGAGCAGGGTCACAGGAGGCAGCAGCAGGGTCGCTGCTGCATTTCCCTCCCAAATTTGCTGTGGGGAGTGGTGGTGGTGGTATGTGTCTTATAGTCTGAAAAATATGGTACGTGGTATATTTTGCACATAGTTGTCAAATCCTTTGCATTAAAAGAAGATGAAGAATTTTATAGCATGGTGAAAATTTCTTTAAAAACTTAATTTTTAATGATTGAGACATTTCTATCCTTCTGAATAACATGATTTACTAAAGTAGTATCTTATGGTATAACATGAAATTATTTCCTACATTTTATTCATCATATTCAGCATAAAAAATATCCTGGGAAACTTATTTTTACTCATATCTCTATCTATAACCATGTACATTAATTGGGTTCTTTGAAGGAAAATACATGCTGGGAGAATATGATTCCTACAAGGGCAGGGCCTGTGTGAGCAGGCCAGGGACTCCACTCTGAGTCAGTACTTCCAGAGTCCCCACCACCAGCCCTTGTCCTGTGTCCTCCGAATCTCTGCTCCTGCTACCCTGCCGTCTGTGGCTGGAAATCTTGACATCTCTGGGACTGTGCCTTTGGATCTTGCAGAGAGATTTCCATGAAGCAGAGGGAACTGTGGGCCAGAGGCCTGGGGGGAGAGGGTCTCCTGCACAGGTGAGAGGGGAAGGCGGTGCTGACTGGGGCTCAGATTGAGGTCTGTGCCTGCAGGTGGGAAGGGCAGCCTGGGGTTCCCTGAGAGCCCGCCCTTACGCAGCTCTGTGTCAATGCAGGGCGTGTCCAGGCCAGCAGCCTGTGGTCAGTCACAGACTTGCTCTCCATGGTCCCCCACACCTGAGGTTTCTGATCTGTTTTACCCAATCAAATTGTCCCCAAATATTACCCATATTTTATACTTTTGTCTTTTATATAATGTGGTTTTCTTTCTCTTCCACTCCATTCTTCATTCTCTCCGTCTGTATCTCTCTCCCTCATTGATAGTCACTAAACACTCACTAAGGAAATTGTCTAGAAATCTGAAAATGTGGGTGAATAATTATACTGTCTGCAAGGACAGCACCGATGTGTGAAACCCAAGCATGACTCTCTGCGATCCCCACTATGGACTTGATAGATTTCATCCACATCAGTCCTGCCTCACCAATCTCCTCTACGAGGCAGGGGGCTGGACAGGAGGACTCAGTCAGAAGGAAGGCATACTCTCTGTCGCCAACAGCTTACAGGGTCAGCACTGCCCCAAGCCCTGCTGGCGGCATGTAGTTATCCGTTCTACCCACTCGCACACCACCTCCTCACAGGATCCTCACTGGGTTAGCAGGTGAACTGGACCACAGCTGTGTCCTTACTGCACGGCCTCAGCAGTTGCTTTCTCCCCTCTGTGTGTCCAGGACTGTGGGGCCTGGTGAATAATGCTGGCATCTCCATGCCCACGGCACCCAACGAGTGGCTGACCAAACAGGACTTCATAAAGATTCTCGATGTGAACCTGTTGGGGGTGATCGAGGTGACCCTGAGCCTGCTGCCCCTGGTGAGGAAGGCAAGAGGCCGCGTGGTCAATGTCTCCAGCGTCTTGGGTCGTGTGTCCATGTATGGCGGGGGCTACAGCATCTCCAAGTACGGCGTCGAGGCCTTCTCGGACTCCCTCAGGTACTGGGCTGGGACAGAGGCCCCCTACTTCAGTCCTCCTGCTTCTGTGCTTCAGGGGAACCTTTCCCAAGGGGTTGTTGATTTTACACAGCCTCAGAGTCCTTTCCTTTCAGCTCCTTTTCTCTTGTTTTGTGCCAGGCATTCGCTGGGAAGCAGCTATTTATCTTCTGGGGGTTGGGATGGGCTCCAGGACATTAAAGTTTGATTCCAGCTGTCCTGGCCCATAGTCAGAAAGCATCTGGGGCAGAACTGGAACCGATATTATTCAGCTGTGCAGCCCGTTCATGTACATAATTGCTGCGATACTTGGGTGCTGGGAGCCCTATAAGCAGTGAAGCCTCAGGGAAGCACTTTATTCAGGGAGCCTCTCCATCACATCATCAGGAGAGACTGCACTGGCTGCAAGGCTGAGGATGGCTGTGATGTGGAGGAGCTGAGCCCACAGGCAGACAGATGCTCCTGGAGGCCAGATGGCCTGGAGGTTGACCTGGGCGGGGGAGAAGAGGGAGGGAATTTAGGAGTACGGGGATGAAAAAATGGGCACAGCCCAGGTTTTGATTGCATGTGACAGAAATACAAGGAGGTGGGATTTAAGTGGCATCTTTCAGCAGAATTGGTAGGATTTAGAGTTAGAAGCAAATGTATGTAAAACTTGGAAAAATACTCCAACTCTGCTGAGAGGCATTACCATCATCATACATTTCCCCCTCCTGGCTACACTTCACAGCTCCCCAGGCTTTTGAGCTTAGTCTACTGCAACCCTATACTGATGTTTTGTTTGTTGTTTTTTTTTTCCTGGTGTTGTGTGTGTGTGTGTGTGTGTGTGTGTGTATAAGACTTCTGAAGTCCTTACCCTTTTGCCTGTGTGCCTTGCAGGAGGGACCTTTCCCACTTTGCAGTAAAAGTGGCAATCATCGAGCCTGGTTACTTCAAAACTGTTTTGGCAAGTTCTGAAATGGTTTCTAGGAGGTTCCAGGAGTCATGGGATCGGGCCAGCCCAGAGGTGAAGGAGATCTATGGGGAGAAGTTCGTGACAGCCTGTGAGTAAGCTGTGTGGGTCATGAGGATAGAAGCAAACCACTTTCTGGAAGCCTGGTTTATAATCAGTACCACCTACAGTCTCAGGTTCAACCTTAGTGCTCTGACTCACCCACAAACAGGGGACCTTTGGTTCCATCTCCATAGTCCCACATGGTCCAACTGGTAATCCAAGGAAGGGATCCAGGCTTGTCAGAGCTGGCACCAGTGTCTTATGTGAACTTCTCATTGTGTTGAGGAGGAAACTAAAGCCAGAGAGAAAAGATACTTGTGTAAAATAGTTGTGCCTGAGGTAGGAGTGAGGCACTCTCTGAGGAATTTGGGTGGATTCACTGTGTAGAGGGCCAGGAATTCTAGAAATTCATTCCATAAGTTGATTTTAATGTGGGAGTGGTCAGAGGTGTGAATACATCTGGATTCTTTCTCATTCTGGACAGGTGTGAAATCATTTGGATTGTTGGAAAAAATATGCACGAAGGACCTGTCCTTGGTGACGGACTGCATGGAACATGCCCTGATCGCCTGCCATCCCCGCACCCGATACTCATGTGGCTGGGACGCCAAGCTCATCTACCTTCCCATGAGCTACATGCCCACTTCCCTGGTGGATGCCATAATCCGATGGAACAGCCCAAAGCCCATTAAGGCCCTGTGACCCGTGACTGTGGTGCATAGAAAGGCAGAGTTGGGGACTATGTGAGGGAAGGATGCATCCATGTAGAGAAGTTACAGTTACCTACAAACGAGTTCCCATAAGACTGTCAGCTGATTTCTCAAAAGAGACCTTTCAAGCAAGAAGGGGCTGTACAGAAGTAGTCCAAGTCATGAAAAGCAAGGACCTACATCCAAGATTGCTCTATCCAGCAAAGCTGTCATTTAGAATGGGAGGGCAGATAAAGTGCTTCTCAGATAAGGTCAAGTTAAAGGAGTTCATCATCACTCAGCTGTTATTATATGAAATGTTAAAGGGACTTATCTTTGAAAAAGAAGATAAAAAATATTAACAGTAAAATGACAACAAACTCACAGTTATTAACAACTGAACCTAAAACAAAAGCAAAAACAAACTAAGCAAACAAGAAGAACGGGAACAGAATCACAGAAATGGAGATCACATGGAGGGTTATCAGGGAGAGTCAGAGGGGGAAAAGTAGCATAGATGATATGTAGAAGATAGACAGGGGGAGGTTAAGAATAGTTTAGGAAATGTAGAAGCCAAAGAACTTATATATATGACCCATGGACATGAATAAAGGGGGCAATGCGGGTGAGAGGGGTTGCACAGTGCAGAGGGGAATAAAGGGGAGAAATGGGATAACTGTAATAGTATAATCAATTAAACATTAAAAAAAATTAAACCCTAAAAAATAAAATCTTAAAAAAAAAGATATTGTTGAATACTACCCTATTATCTCAAACCCTGTCCATTCACTTAACAAAGATGAGTTTATTGCCTATTGCATGCCAGGCACTGAGGAGCAGAAAAATGACCATCCCTGCCATCCAGTGGCTAAATGTGTTTGCAAGCCCTGACACCCTGCAACCACAGCATTCCTATTTCTTCTCCTGCACGCTTTTCCGTATCCCATGTACCATGCTGTTCACTCAATAAAATAAACTTAATCATAATGTAAATTGGAACCACACTACCTGTCTTCACTATGAGGTCACAGCACAATGTTGCTCTCTTACCCCCACTATGCCCAGGGCTCAGCGGGGCCTGGTGAATAATGCTGGCATCTACATGCCCACACACCCTATGACTGACTCATAAAACAGGACTTCATTAAGATACTCAGTGTGAACCTATTGGGGGGTGATTGAAGTGACCCCGAGTCTGCTGCCCCTGGTGAGGAAGACGAGAGGCCGTGTGGTCAACGTCTCCAGCATCTTGGTTTGTGCATCCTTGTATGGTGGGGGCTACAGCATCTCCAAGTACGGCGTCGAGGCCTTCTCGGACTCCCTCAGGTATTGGGCTGGGACAGAGGCCCCCACCTCAGTCCTCCTGCTTCTGTGCTTCTGGTGGGGACTTCTCCAGGAAGTTCATTCCACACAGCATCAGAGGTCCTTCCTTCCAAATTCCCCTCTCTTGCTTTGTGCCAGGCATTCATTAGGAAGCACCTTTTAATCTTTTGGGAATCAGAATGGGTCTCAGGTCTATAAAATTTGATTCAACCCCTTCATGCCCTGGAGGAGGGCCCACAGTAGTAAGGTGGCTGAGGCAGAATTGGAATCCAGATAACTTGGCTGCTGAGCTCAGGTCTTTAACGCTATGTTGTTTAGTTTCTGGGAGCCCCTGAGCTCAGGGCAGAGTATTTGACTCAATTCTACATATATTTCTGGGTACTTCTGTGAGTGCACAATTAATGTCTGAGAATAACAAGGTTTGATACTTGAGACACAAACTCTTGACTGCTGTGAAAGGGACAAGAGATATAGAAATGGTATGGCCATCTCTTGTGATGCAGTGGCCATGTTAGCCATGGTGGCTGTGATGGCCAGTGGAATGAGGGGAGGGTTTGGAGAGAGGTCTGAGCTGAGGATTGAAGAACTGAACTTGTACTACCAGCTAAGATGGAGGTGTAGGTAGACATACTGTGCCTCCTTGCACAACCAAAAGAAGGACAACAAATTTAAAAACAAAAAATAACCGGAACTGCCAGAAAATCAAACTGTATGGAAGTCTGACAACCAAGGAGTTAAGGAAGAAACATTCATCCAGACTGGTGCACCGAGACAAAAGAACTATGGCCCAAATAAAAGAACAGATCAAAGCTCCAAAAATAGAAGTGATCAATAAAGAGATAGCCATCCTATCAGATGTAGAGTTCAAAACACTGGTAATCAGGATGTTCACAGACATGATTGAGTAATGTCACAAAATAGAGGAAGAAGTGAAGGCTATGAAAAGTGAAATAAAGGAAAATGTACAGGGCACCAACAGTCCCGGGAAGGAAACCAGGATTCAAATCAATGATTCGGAGCAGAAGGAAGATATAAACGTTCAACTGGAACATAATGAAGAAACAAGAGTTCAAAAAATGAGAAGAAGCTTAGGAACCTCCAGGACATCTTTAAACATTCCAACATCTGAATCATAGTGGGTTCAGAAGAAGCAGATGACCAAGAAATTGAAAACTTATTTGAAAAACTAATGAAGAAGAACTTCCCTAATCTGACAAAGGAAATAGACTTCCAGGAAGTCCAGGAAGCTCAGAGAGTCCCAAACAAGATGGACCCAAGGAAGCACACACCAAGGTACATCATAATTACATTAGCCAAGATGAAAGATAAGGAGAGAATCTTAAAAGCAGCAAGAGAAAAGGAGACACCTACAAAGGAGTTCCCATTAGACGATCATCTGATTTCTCATTAGAAACCTTGCAGGAAAGAAGGGGCTGGAAAGAAGTATTCAAAGTCATGAGCCTTGGCTGGTGTGGCTCAGTGGATTGAGCACCAGCCTGTGAACCAAAGGGTTGCCGGTTCGATTCCCAGTCAGGGCACATGCCTGGGCTGCAGACCAGGTCAGGTACCCAGTAGGGGGCACATGAGAGGTAACCACACATTGATGTTTCTCTCCCTTTCTTTCTCCTTCTCTTTACCCTCTTTTTCTCCCTCCCTTCCCCTCTGTCTAAAATAAATATGTGAAATCTTAAAAAAAAAAAAAAAAAAAAAAAAAAAAAAAAAAAAAAAAAA